>JAUIMM010000128.1:22387500-22623681 GCA_031769625.1 Taudactylus pleione
TGCACATGCACGGTTCACACTTTATATTGTATTTTTGCACATTGGTGTTACTTGTGTATATATATGCATGTACGTATACATATATATACATATACATATCTGTATTTCTGCAATTTTTGCACCCACACAGCACATTGTGCGCTTTATATTAGTTTTGCTATTTACACATTTACATTTAAAAACTGACCATTGTTAATATTTTATTGATAAGCTGACACCCATCACATTGGGGAGTGCTGTGTTTCAACATATTGTTTGTCTTTATTCTGAAATATTAATTGCCAGAATAACGGGTCATTTTAAATTGTGAAGGGACTTTTGACTCTCTTTGGCGCTACAATCTCCTATATACATAAATTACCTTGGTTATTTATTGGAGCTGCCTTAAGAAAAATACTCTTACTATGTATAAAAACACTGAATGTTTAACAAAAAGGAGTGATCTATGCCAAAAATTTTTGAATGAGGCTCACACTCCGTTACGGGAGAACGTTCCCACTGAAAATATAGACAATCTATATTAGGAAATGGAAAAATTGATCACTAAGGAAATTAAAACCTGATGGGACATCAAAGGGTTGGAACATTATATCTCTGTGAATAGAGTCCCAAGAGGTTTAAGACTAGTGAAAAATCCAACCTTTGGCACAGAAAAAACAGGTTTTATGGACAAATGGGATAATATATTACACAAATGCTCCCTAGACCTGATGAAACTTATTTTTAGTGAGAAAAAAAATATACTCACAGAACTTGAATAAGATATAAAGGAGAAAGAGGTACATATGGAAGGCTTAAAAGATAAAGAGGACTATAGAGCGAATGATGCAGTACTTACTCGCAAATTGGATCGTGTAGAGGAGGATGTCATGAAAGGAAAGGAAAAGAAATTCACTAGGGACAAACAAGACTACGACCTTAATAGGATTAAGAATTGGAGTAGATTCCATAAAAATCCTACTAAACAACAGTGGAATAACCCCAACAAAGAAAAAACCTGGACGGCAGTCTCATATAAAAGGAAACAGAATTTTAGAAGAGAGGAAAATATTACTGAACCTCAACCCTATAGAACATACCAAACAAAAAACAGATTCTCGACATTACAACAATATGATTCCAATAGTGACACGGATCATTTTTTATCCCCGGGTCTAGAACATATTCCAGCAAGCACGAGAAAATATTTTTCAAAGAAACCACGAGATTGGCGTCTCCAATTAAATGAAGACTAAGAGAAGATGAGGAACATGAGGAGGCAGGAAGAAGAATCTACAAGAGAAGAAACCTCTAGCTGATCCCAAAGAGAAAGGAATATTCAACATTTCTAAACATGTGCTAACAAAACCTGAAATTTCTTTATTAAATAAAGGACTAACATTTGCACCCTCGAATAATATGAATAAATTTGAGACTTTCATCGATCTCAATAAATTTATAAGGAATCTTACCCTAAAAAGACATTTTCTGAGAAAAGAAGATGCTGTGATCAGCAATTTTAATACGATTGAATCAAAATCAGGACTTAAAGGGAAACCCAAGTACTATCCAGTGGAATCTAAGGGGAGCCATTTAAATGTCTTCTATGAATTAGTTAAAAAGGATTTATGTGAAGGAGAGACAAAACCTATTACCAAGTACAATCTAAAGAATAGAGAAAAAGAAGCACTTAAAAACCTTCAAAAAAACAATGATATTGTCATCAAACAGGCTGACAAAGGAGGGGGATTAGTGGTTATGGATCGGTCTTACTATGTCAAAGAATCATACAGACCTCCTACACTCTACTAGAAAATTACCCTACGGCTAATTACATTGATGAACTGAGAACTCTCCTGTTGTATGGACTTCGCAACAACATCATCACCAAGGAAGAATTTCAATATCTTTTAATCACTAACCCCATCATCCCTATATTTTATTTTGTCCCCAAAATTCATAAATCCATACAAGACCCACCAGGAAGACCTATCATCGCAAGTATAGATTCACTGACCTCACATTTATCCAAATACGTGGATGTCTTTTTGCATAAACATGTTATTAAGTTGCAATCTTACCTCAAAGACACCACTAGTGTACTACAAACCTTAGATAATTTGTAATGGAAGGATTCATATTTGTGGGCAACAGTGGATGTACAATCTTTATACACGTGTATTGAACATCAGAAAGGGACCGACGCACGCAGGGACTTTCTTGAAGGAGACTTAACAATAACTGATACACATCGAGATTTTATATGTAATATAATGGCTTTTATATTAAATCATAATTATTTAAAATTTTTAGACCAGTTTTACAAACAGATCTGTGGAACGGTGATGGGGACTATTTTTGCGCCTAATTTCACGAACCTCTTTATGGGATACTGGGAAAAGAAGAATATTTACAAAAACAACCCATTTGAAAAGAATATCATTCTGTACAAACGTTACATAGATGATATTTTAATTATATGGGAAGGTTCGAAAGTGGATTTTTACCTGTTTTTAGATAACCTGACAAACAACAGTTTGAGTTTGAAATTCACATCTAATACTAATGAAACTGCTATCAAGTTTTTGGATCTAATCCTAATTGGGGAAGAAAATAAGATCTCCACAAAAAATTATATCAAAACGGTAGGTACCAACAGTTACCTTCACTACAAAAGTGGCCACCTGAAAAGGTGGAAAGAAAATATACCATATTCAACCTTCCACAGAATAAAAAGGAATTGAAGTGAGGCCACTGTTTGTGAAGAACAAATACAGCTATATAGCAACAGATTCCTAGAAAAAGAATATCCAGGAAAAGTTTTGATCGAAGCAGCAGAAAAAACTAAATCCATAAATAGATGTGAACTAATTCAGTACAAGGATCCACCCAAAAAGGACGACACTACCATTATCCCATTCATTACTACTTTTAATGCACAAGAAAGAAGAATTAAGAATGTTTTTAATAAACATTGGAATATTTTACTAATGGACCCAGTTTTAAAAGAGGTTCTTCCCAAAAAAGCTCCAATTGTTTTTAGGAAAGCAAAAAATCTCAAAGATACACTAGCACCCAGCATGCTAAGAAATCCCAGCATCCTAAAACCAATGGCCTTTCATAATTGTCCAGGCTGCTACAAATGCGGCAAATGTAATATTTGCAAATTTGTACACAGAGAAAGAAGGATTTTTCATAACTCCACACACAGCAAGGAATATAAAATCAAAACCCACTTGAACTGCAACTCCACATCAGTCATATACCTGGTAGAATGTACCTGTGGGACAAAATATGTGGGCAAAACTAAACATCTAATCAAACTGAGAATACAAGAACATATCCGGAACATAAAGAATAAAGCAGAAGGACATTTGGTATCCCAACACTTCACTCAGTATCATAATTCCAATCCAGAAGACCTGACCTTCAAATCTATTGAACATGTACAACTCGGAGATAGGGGCAGAAATCTGGCAAACAAGTTAACAAAAAGAGAGATGTACTGGATCTTTGAACTCAACACCATGACACCGCGAGGATTCAACAACAGCTATGAGATAGCCCCGTTCCTGTAGATATTATCTGATGATATTTTTGTGAATCTCATTTCTACAGTCATACCTCACTATAAGCGCCCAATCCCGTCAGATCTTGGAAGCTAAGCAGTGACGGGCCTGGCTAGTACTTGGATGAGAGACCAAAAGGGAAGACTAGGAACTGTAGTAATATATGAGATTTACTTTTTTATATCATCAGCCTGCAGCTACCTGAGAGCAGGAAACACCAACAAAGAAAAATACTGAGCTATGAATACAACGTGAGAAGAAACATCAGCCTCTCTGGATTACACCTATAAAGATTGGAATGCACACTCCGCCCCTGGCCTTAAAAGACAAATTATGTGAAGAGCCTTTTAGATTTTTTCCATTTGAGATTTTTTCCATTTTCTTTTTTTTTTTTCTGCTTTTTTTACTAATTAATTTTTTCTGGTTGTTCTAACTGCCTCTGTTGGCAAATAACTATATTGGTTACTAAACATAGCTGGCCCACATTTATTTAGATTTGGCCCTATTCCTCATTATATTTATGTCAATAATATATATATAATAAATGGTACCTATAACCTGTTATCTATGAATATTAATATTATCTCTTATTTATAGGAATAATTCCTGTGAGAAATAAACAGATTCCCTTTATACCGAAACATCCATCACTCATCCTATGATGATTTACTTTAATCAAGGTGTACCAAGATGGCTACAATTGCTAACTAAAAAAGAGAGTACCAAGATGGCCACTGCTCTAAAATCATTCCTTGTCAATTGCTTAAAATGGCCACCGTCAACCCACAGATCGGGAGTACCAAGATGGACACTGATGACTGTATGTATATGACAACAAAGATGGCCACCGCCGATACCGGCTGGGAGCAATAACACAAGCACTGCAGCTTCAAAGCATGAGTATCAAGATGGCTGACATCAGTCACATGATCACTAACTCAGGGCGGAAGCTACCCACTAGACTTTCTAAACAGCACCCGAATGGGCGGAAGTAGCGGAAGACATTGTAATCATGTGACTTCCGGGAATATCACATGACAACCTAGATCGATAAAATAACATAAAATTTATGACTGAGACTCGATCTAACTAACAGTGGTTCCACTATTTAACACCTAAAATAATACATGGACATTGAATAATCCATTTTCATGTAATAGAACAATTATTTTATCCACAAAACCGGAAGTGATGTCACTTCCTGCCTAGTTTGTCCCAGTAAGTGGGTATTTATACCAGATACCCCACAGGAGAAATACATTCCTTGAAGAAGTCCAGTAACCGGATGAAATGTGTTGGAAACTCCTGACTCCACCTTCCATGAACTTACCTTTCCATTTCCAGATAAGCCATTCCCGTTTTATCCCCTTCGCCTTTTTTATATATTTATTGCTACCCTGTTTTTATGCTAATTATTTTAAACATCTGTCAGTGGCATAGTTATTATTGTATGTTGCTTGCCCCAAGTGTCTGAGGCATTATTTGTAATTAAAACTATATATTTTATGATATCACTATCTATTAAGTTATTGTGATTTCAATATTTGATATTTATTTGCATTATTGCACATGCACGGTTCACACTTTATATTGTATTTTTGCACATTGGTGTTACTTGTGTGTGTGTGTGTATATATATATATATATATATATATATATATATATATGCGTGTACGTATACGTATATATATGCATATACATATCTGCATTTCTGCAATTTTGCACCCACACAGCACATTGTGCGCTTTATATTAGTTTTGCTATTTACACATATATATATATATATATATATATATGTCCAATGGTGCGGCACACTCCTTCCCCTCAATGTCCAAAATGCCGGCGTGCCAGCATTCAATAATTTATGTCACGTTCCAACTGCGGCACACAGCGGACTTGTCCATAATCACATCACATCACCTCTTAAACAATGTTTTGGACTTTATTGCCCTGCGTCAGGCTGCATCAACGACGTTTTGTTGATGCAGTCTGACAAAGGGCAATAAAGCCCGAAACGTTGTTTAAGAGGTGATGTGATGTGATTATTGACAAGTCCGCTGTATGCTGCAGTTGGAACATGATATATATATATATATATATGCGCATATATATATATATATATATATATATATATAGTAACACAGGGTATTGAAATGAGGATTCCAGACAGACAGGTACTTGGTAAAGCAGTATCCTTTTAATGGTAGCAGACACTACACCTTAGCATATGTGAGGTTAGGCCTGAACACACACAGGCACATAACAGAAATTAAGCGAACAACATAAAAGTAAATGTCTCACCACTACTTGTGCTAATGTCTGTGGACCCTCCAGGCCCTGGCACCCTGATGCTAACTACCACCCCCAGCCTATCGCCTGGCCAGTTTGCCCAGCATCAGGAGCAACTTTCTTCTTGTCAGACAACTTGTTCCCGTGCCTCAGTAAAGCGATATGGTTGCTGCTTTACGCACACTCCTCCAGGAATGTTTATGTCGTATTCCACCAAGGTAGTCCATCCCGGCAGGATGCTGACAAGGTGCCCACCAGCAGAACTTCTATAGGAGCAGGCGAACTAGAGCAGCCCTTGGGAATTTGACGGTTGGCAGTTACCAGAACATCCATGGCAACATCTGTATTGGGCATGACACCTCTGCAAATATTTTTGTCTGGCTGTAACCGGGCAAAGTTTTGCGGATTTCTTTCTTCTGACATTGATTGCACAGAGGTTCTCTCTCCAAAGAGGACTACCAATCTTTTCCACTCTTCTCCCTTTTCCAAGGTAGAGCTTTGGAGACTTTACATTGGCGTTGTCTATGTGGTTCCTTTAAGAGCTCAACAAATCCTGGGAAATTACATCCCAATATGATAGGATAGAGGAGCTTAGGACCAACCACGGCGACCACCTAATAAGTGTGCCCCTTTATGGTGAGGCTCATTCGCACCTGGGAGAAGTTTTCTGTGGATCCATGAATGCAGAGCATTTCGACTAACCCTGTCACCTTTTCCACTGGCCTGGGCAGGACAGCCTCTGAGATCAGGGTTAGTTCACTCCCTGAGTCTATAATAGCTGGGAGTTCTCTGCCACTCAGGAACTCAGTTTCCCACATTAGCGGGGGTCTGGAATCTAGGGGTACCATCTTGCAAAAAGTGGGGTACATAGCGCCCATATTAACAATCCCACACTCCATAGGCTCTGTTTTTCTGGGACAGTCCCATCTTATATGAACTGGCACTCTGCACTCTTAGCAAACAACCCTGGCATCTCCAGCGGTGTTTCCTTGATGAGGGGTGACAGTCGCGGTCACAGGCCAATGGGGTGCCATCTTAATGGGTCGGTCATTCCCTGGTTTCTTTTGTGGCATTTTTGTCATAGTTCCTGCAGTCTCATACTGCTCCAACACTGTAATTAGTTACTCTAAATTCTGAGGATCAGCATGTGTGACCCAGCATTGCATACTCCGCCCTAGGCTTCTTATACACTGGTGAACAACCACTGTCTCTACAATCTGAGAAGCAGTGTGGTCTACTGGCTGGAGCCAACTTCACCCCTGTTTGGTGAGTTCTGCAACCTGCTTCTGCATAGGGTCCCCTGGTAGTAGGGCCCATTTGTGGAAGCGATGCACTTTTGACTAGGTCATATTTCTCTGCATCAGCAAAGGATAGATCAGCATAGTCTTTCTGAGCCTCACCAGTGAGATAGGGGGCAAGTCTATCAGCCCACGTACCTGCTGGCCACTTTTAATGCTGTGTGACCCTATCAAATATCAGCAAATATGCATCTGGGTCAAGCCAGAGCTCAGGAGTGGACACCTGCCTCTGTCTGCTGCTGGCACTGTGGGGAAGGAGCCAGGCGCCTGCTGGTAACAATATCTTAGTGGGCATCCAGTAAATGGAACCTCCCTGCGGCACCGGGCTGAGGTGGGCCGGATGAGGCAGAACTGGTTCTGTCTCCAACTAGAAGTGACAGAACACAGTTTCGCCCCTTTCCCCTGTATATATTGTGACAGAGTCAGCATAATTCCACATGAAGTAAATGTCCCAGGTTTGGCAGAGCAAAGGCATTAGGATTGTTTTATGTCCAGTTCAGGTGTTGCCTCAATCAGTGCCTGGAAAGGCAGCTGATTACAGACACCGGTGGGAAGCTGTTTTAAGAACTGCAGAGACACTGGGAAAACTGAGCCTGATGGTGAAATAGTTGCCCAGCTTATAGGCCTGGGGGTGACTAGTGTTTAGGTTCCTGTACCTACGAGCCCACTGAAGAAATATTGCTGTATTGAAAGACTTTGTGACATCTTGCCTGTGAAACTGCCATATTCTGTGTACCTGCCTGTGGTGAGCAATAAAAGCTACTGCTGGATTTTACACGGTCTATGTGATTCTTGTCACATTTGGCACCCAAACAGGGACCTTGCTGGATACTGCTACACAGCAAGAGCCCAGATACAGTGACCGGATCCACCCACAGTGGCAGTGAGATACTTTGCAGGATGCTTCCCACTGCGCAGTGCTTTGGTGAGTGAGTCGCTTTACTAGCAGCTGGGTGGGTGAGTGTGGCAGACCAGCCATAAAACAGAAGTTGTTCAAAGTGATACTATATCTGTGTAAATGCAAGTTGTGCACTATCTAAAAACTGCTTAATTCCTGTGTATGGGTGAATGGCCTGGGAATGTGGTGCAGTTTTAAGAGAAGCCAGCTGATATAGTTTGCTGGAAATCTGGCTTCCAAAAGAGAATTTATAAAGCCTCCTAAGTTTGTCCATAAAGGGATAAAGCAGTGTAATATGGAGGAGCTTTTGAAAAGTTTTGCTGAATTAGCTGCAGGGCAACAAGCTCTAGCAGCAGGACAGCAAGCATAGGTGCAAGGACAGCAAACTTTGATTCAAAAACAACAAACTTAAATACAGTTATTACATGCAGAGTTAACTGAAATAAGGAAAGGTGGGCATGAGCGAGAGGTGTTAAAGAAGCTTACTCCATCTGATGACATTGGAGCTTTTCTGTGCACCTTTGAGCATACTGCTGCACGTTTAAAATGTTCTGAGGAGGAGTGGGCTGCCAGACTTGCTCCCTGTCTCACAGGGGAACCACAGAGAGCATATGTTGATTTGAACGTGACTGAGGCAAACTCCTATCCGCACTTGAAAAAGGCCATATTAAGCAGAGTTGGAGTGACAGGACCTAGCAAAGCTCAGGAGTTTCAGGAAAGGTGGCTAAATTCGTCTGAAGCTCCAAGGGTCCAGCTGGCCAAATTAGCCAGGCTGAGTAAGGCATGGTTGCAGCTGGATAAGAACTCTGCGTATAGTAGAGATGGTGGCTTTGTCCCATGCTGTGTGAGTAGACCATGTGGTGCAACAGTGGGCTCTACAGGCTGATCCTCAAACGTGTGAGGCATTAGCATTGATGATTGAATGGTACCTGACTCTTGGGAAGTTAAACAGAGCCAAAGAGGGATTCCAGCGAGTTCCCAAGCCTAGAAACCAGGTCCCAGTTGTTAAGCCAACAGCCCACCTCCAGTTGTGTGTTTTGACAGCAGCGAGTCCGGTCATTTGCACCGGCACTGCCCAAAGCATGGCGAGCTGATGGACTGTTGTGCTGGAAAAACAACTTGACCAGTGGTAAGCATGACCTTAGTGGATACGGGGAGTGAATTAACCATCATCTCTGCCAAGCTGGTTCCACCTGGGGCTGATCAGGTTCTACCCACGGTAAAGGTTATATGTGTACATGGGGAAGTAGAGGAATGCCCCATGTGCATTTCCCAAAAGTGATCAAAGGGTGATCCCTGAAGCAGATAGCTGCAGTAGCCGCCAAGCCACCCTAACCAATGATCCTAGGTCGAGACTTTCCGTTGTTACAAGAGGTGGTTACATGGCATCATGACAGCAGAAGGTCTCCATCAGAGGTGTCCCAGGAGCCAAGCTCTGCTGTTTCCCAAAGTTTGGTGGCTGTATTGCCCTCCTTGGCCAGTGAGCAACCAGAGAAGAGTGAGACCAAGACACAGTGGGTTCCCATTGGCAAGGAAGTGTCCTTGCAGGACTTTGGCCAGGATCAACAGAATGATGGGAACTTGATAAATGCATTTTAAATTGTTGTAGAGATAAATGGTAGAGTAATCACGGCTTTACCAGCAGATTTGCATTGAAGAAAGATTTGTTATATGGTGTAACCTATTTGCAGGGTAAGAGAGTAGACCAATTGTTGGTTCCCCGGAAACATGAGCAGTTGGTGTTAAGGGCGGCTCATACACACCTGTGGGGTGGCCATCTGGGGGAGGAGAAAAATCTACAACGTATTCAGTTAAGATTCTTCTGGTCTGGCATTCATGCAGCAGTAAAAAGGTATTGTCAGGAATGTCCAGTGTGTCAGAAGACAGCACCCCAGGGGTTAGGGCCAGGGGTTAGAGCACCCTTGGTTCCCCTCCCTGTCATTTCTGTTCCTTTTGAGAGAATTGGTATGAATCTGATAGGGCCAGTGGAAAAACCTGCTTGTGGGCATAAATACATATTAGTGGTGGTCAAGGCCGCCATCAGGGGGGGACCGCCAGGCCTCAAGTCCCGGGCTGGGAGGGAAGGGAGAGAGAGAGGGGGGCCTGGGTTGCAGCGGTGCTACACCACACCGGCAGACAGGGATACAGGGATAATTCATACAATCCATGCCTGTGGCCACAAGCCAACCTGTGATCGCAGAACGGCAGCCAATCAGGAGCAGCCGCTCCTGATTGCAGCCAATCAGGAGCGTCTGCTCCTGATTGGCTGCCGGTCTGCGAGCTGTGAATGGCTCGCAGTGGCCTTTTGAAATGCTGTCAGAGCTGCTGTATGAATGCTCCTGGCTTGCTGTTCCTGGTTGCCGATGCAGCACCGCTGCCACCCAGGCCCCCATATCTGAAAAGGAGTCAGTGCTAATGCTACCTGGCTAGCTGCACAAGTGCAGCCAGCTGAAAAGACAGGTACTCCATGACCTTGCCCTGTGCTCTCCCCCCTGTGCTCTCCCCTCTGTTCCAGCCAGCCTTCCCTGTCCACCCTGCTGTTTTAGCCAGCCTTCCCTGCCCTGCCTCCCCATTGCAGCCAATTCTGCCCTGTGCTTACCCACAAGTCAAGCCAGCTGAGCATTCCCTGTACCCCCCCTAGTCAGACAGCCTTCCCTGTCCTCTGCCTACCCCCTAAATCAGCTAACCTTCCCTGTCCCCCCACTCAGACTGACAATGAGTTGTACTGACACTGAGCCTTCCCTGCCCTGTGCCTCTCCCCTAGTCCAGCCAGCCTTCCCTGTCTCTCCCCCTAGTCAGCCAGCCTTCCCTGTGCCTCTCCTCTAGTCCAGCCAGCCTTCCCTGTCCCTCCCCCTAGTCAGCCAGCCTTTCCTGCCCAGTCCCCCCCAGTCCAGTCAGCCTTCTCTGCCCTGTGCCTCTCCCCCTAGTCCAGCCAGTCTTCCCTGTCCCCCCGTCCAGCCAGCCTTCCCTGCCCCCTGTCCAGCAAGCCTTTCCTGCCCTGGCTTACTCTGTGGATTCAGCTTTTTCAGTGTAATGACAAAAAAAAATATATATATATATATATATACATAATTGATCCAGCATGTCAATCGAACAACAACCACAGTGCAAGGTTTGAAAATTTTTAAAGGCATCAATTGATGTCCCACCCCTCCAGTGTAGCTCCACCCACCTCTGACCCCTCCAATCCCGGGGCATGGGGGGGGCTGCCTATCTTGTCAGTACCAGGCACCACAATTTATGATGGCAGTCCTGGTGGTGGTAGATTATGCAACAAGGTACCGGAAGGCCATCCCGCTACGTAACATAAAATCTAGCACTATTGCCCAGTAATTGTTGGTACCCCTTTTGTCTCTAAACTAATGAAAGATATGTGCTGACAGTTAAATGTGGATAGGATTACTACCTCAATTTACCACCATCCAACAGATGGGCTTGCCGAACGCTTTAACCAGACCCTTAAACAAATTATGAAAAGGGCGGTGTCTGAGGAAAAGTGAGATTGGGACTTACTCCTACCCTATTTAATGTTTGCAATGCGAGAGGTGCCCCAATCCTCTGCGGGATTTAGGGGGTCATTCAGACCCGGTCGTTAGCACCGATGCGCTCGGACCGGGTCGATGGCCCCCCACAGAGCATGCGCACACCGGCGCCGTCGTGCGCATGCATGAGACCCGCTATGACCGACAGCGCCGGTCGTAGCGGGTCTTGATCCAAAGGGGGCGAGCTGTCGATGTTGATTGACAGCTCACCCCGTTTGGAAGACGGGCCGGGGGGATGGCAGCCCAAATGGAGGCGTTCCCATGGGAACACCTACCGTTTGGGGGAGGCCCCACTGACATCACTAGTGATGTCAGTGGAGAGCTTCCGGCTCAGACAGAGCCAGAAGCTCCCCGGGGCTTACGACAAGGGAGACCCTACCCTAGGGTCTCGTCGTAAGCCCCGATGGACGCGATGGTCTATGACCATCGCGACCATCACCGGAGCGATCGTTAGAGCTGTGGGTGTTAACCCACAGCCTAACGACCGCAACAGAGGCGGGTGGTCAGGATGCAAGCGGCCGCCCAGTTTCTGAGCGACTTCTTGCATCCTCCGACCGCCTCTGAATGAGGCCCTTAGTCCCTTTGAACTCTTCTATGGAAGACAACCTAGAGGGATTTTAGATCTGTTGAAAGAGGGGTGGGAACAACAGTCATGCCAAGAGCCTAACATCGTTCAGTTTGTGACCCAATTGTATGGCCGTTTAAGGCAAATTGCGCCACTCATGAACGAGCATATGGCTAGTTACAACAGCGGCAAAAACGTCGATATGACTTGACCATGGTTAATTGGTCTTTTAAACCGGGAGACAAGATACTGGTTCTAGTACCCACCACTGAAAGCAAAATGTATGCCCAGTGGCGAGGCCCTTATGAAGTTATAGAGGCAGTGGGACCTGTTAATTAAGTACAAATCTACCATGTAAACCTGTTAAAACCCTGGAAAGAGAGCACTGGTCAGCACTCTCTGGTTGCCAAGAAAACCCCAGAATGTCAGGTACCCATTGAAGTTACCCTTAATCCCTGCCAGAAACAGGAGACTGTGAGTTTAGTAGCACAGTACCAAGATGTGTTCTCTGCCATTCCGGGAAAAATCCAAATGATCCAGTATGATATAGTTACTCCTCCCGGAGCGGTAATAAAACAGAGGTCATACCGTATACCCGAGGCAAAGCAGGCAGCGGTTATCAGGAAGTAGAGGAAATGCTGTGCCTAGGAGTCATAGAGGAATCAAATAGCGAATGGAATAATCCCCATAGTTTCAATGCCTAAGCCTTCAGGTGCTTTAAGATTCTGCAATGATTTTCGCAAATTAACTAGTGTAACAGTTTGATTCCTATCGGATGCCCCAGATGGACGAGCTGGTGGAGAATTTAGCAAACAGTCAGTATCTCACCACCCTAAATTTGACAAAAGGGTATTGGCAGATTCCTTTAACTGAGGCCAAATCATCCTTCTCTACACCAGAAGGTTTGTTTCAGTATAAAATGCTGCCGTTTGGTCTGCATGGGGCTCCGGCAACCTTCCAGACAGGGTACTGCGACCACACAAGGAATATGCAGCTGCATATCTAGGTGACATAGTCATCTATAGCCCCAACTTGGAGTCACACCTGTGAGGTTCAGGTTTTGTTGTGGACCAGGGTGGTATTAGGAGAAGACACTGAAGCAGGTTTAAAAGAGAACATGGAACTTTTAATGAGTGGTTTAGTAGACATGGAAATGGCAACATAAAGTCCAGGTAATAATAAGGTGCACTTGGAACTGTAGTGAGGCAATGGGAAAAAGTCCAGGTAGTGACAGACAGGATACAGTCCAGTATGCCAGGTGTTGTGAGGCTGAAGTGAAGTGCAGGCTGAAGAAAACAAGATCCAGAGGAATGCAAGTGGAGGCTAGGTGCAGGGTACAGGAGACTCAGATACTCAGACAAGGGAAAGGTAAATGGAGGAGGCAGGGGAATCCAGAGGAGTTGGAGCAGGCAAGGTGAAGCAGTCTAGGCAGGATTCCAATGACAGGTGTATGAGCACAGGAACTCTCTCTCAGCTTCCGCTGAGAAACACGTTGCACTGGCAATGAAAGGGAAATGGAAACACTGCCAGGCCTAACCTGCCCAGAATGAGAACATGCCCGCCCAAGACCATGCACAGCCAATGCTCCCCGCCAGACACCAGCACCACAGCCAGATGCCCCTTGCCATAGCGTCCTCACAGGTATCACCTGCCGACCGCCATGCCGAGAAACCCTGGTCATGACAACACCTACCAAGAGTAGAAACAGTGCTGCAATCTTTACGGGCACATGGGTTTTGTCAGGTTTGGATTATTTTTTTAACCCAGGGTGGGTGCAAGAGAAGAAACTTGAACGGGTTTGCCGTATAGAAATGCAGCAAGTTTAATAGGAGTATTCTACTGTAATTCACGGAACGGTGGTAGACATATAAACTGGCAGAAATAAACAAGTCCAAGTGATGTGTGGCTGAAAACAAATTTCTGGCAGGAAAATAAAGTCCAATAAATGAGGCTGGGAACAGATGTCAGGCAGCAAAACATAGTCCAAATAATGAGGCTGGGAACAGGTGTCAGGCAGAGAAATAAAGTCTAATAGAGGTGTGACTGAGGAACAGAGGTCTGAAGTACTGGAGTGGGCTTAGGGGGTCATTGAGACCCGCTCGCGAGCGCAGGACGCTCGCAAGTGGGTCGATGTTCCCCCGCTGCGCATGCGCACAATGGAGGGAGCTCCGTCGTGCGCATGTGCGAGACCCGGCGAGCGACGGGCTCTCCATCGCTCCGGGTCTCGCACCAAAGGGGGCGTGCTGTCGATGTTGATTGACAGCATGCTCCCTTTGGTGGGCGTGCCTGCCAGACAGAGGCATTCCCATGGGATCGCCTACCGTCTGAAGCCGGCCCCACTGACATCACTAGTGATGTCAGTGGGAGTGATTTTGGCTCTGATAGATCACTCCAGGGCTTGCGGCAGAGAGACCCTACCGCAGGGTCTCCGTCGCAAGTCCGATGGTCGCGATGGTCAAGACCATCGTGACCATCATCATGGATGCTCGCATATGCTGTGGGTGGTCACCCACAGCTATGCGAGCGTCCAGGAGGACGCTCCATTTTCATGGAGGAGGGCACTGATTCAGAGCGAGCGCTCTGGACAGAGCGTTCGGCTCTGAATCAGGCCCTGGGTCCGGAGAGCTGCAGGGATCACAAACCATGGGGTGAGTGACAGGGTAAAGCAGGGTAGATGCAGGTTCCCAGGAACAACCTGTGATGGAGACATAGCAGGAAATGGAGCACTGCTGGGACTGCAATTACCACACCGAGCTAACGAGCACACAAAACTCTCACACAGCTTGCACTGTGTATATGTTGCACGGGCAACTAGAGGGCATGCTGAACACCCTTAGGTACCATGGGAAAGTGCATGACAGGCTGCTGAGAGTAAACACAAGATGCTACAACCTGATTGGCCCATTCAGGTCACATACCCAAAACCAAGATAACGGTGCCCAGCAATCCCCAGCATGGCAGCTCTGCCAGTCTCACCTGTCACCACATGGCCTGTTCCACTCAGACATCCATGCACACCTTGCACCAACCTCCAGACACCAGCACCCCCACCAGTAGGACCACGCTAAAGCACCCACACAGGCAGAGACTGTGACCCGCCAGGTACAACAACTCTGGTCATGACAGTACCCCCTCCTTTACAAGTGGCCTGCAGACACTACCCAGGCTTCTCTGGCTTAGAGGTATGGAACATTGTCTGCTTTAATCCAGCAACATTCTTCTGATCCATAACCCTTCCAGTCCAGCAGGTACTGTAAATATCCATATGAAAGTGGGAGTTCAGGACTTGTTTCACTTTGAATTCTACCCCCTTCTCAGTGAGGACTTTAGGAGGTGAAGGTAGGACTTTGAGGAACTTATTGAGAACAAGAGGTTTTAGTAGGGAAATGTGAAACAAATTAGGAATCTTGAGGTAAGAAGGGAGTTTTAGTTGGTAAGACACAGGGTTACTGACCTCAATGATGGAGAAAGGACCGATGAACCAGGCTGCAAATTTCATGGATGGAACCTTGAGGCACAGGTTGCGGGTGGAAAGCCAGACCTGATCCCCTGCTTGCATTTTGGGAACAGGTCTACGATTCCTATCTGCCACTTTTTTTATAACGCTGAGAGGTCTTGAGGAGAGTAGCATGAACTTGTGTCCAAATCTGAGCAAATTTCCGTAGAGTAGATTCAACTGCAGGAACATCATAGACTGGCAGATCTTTAAATACAAGAACTCTAGGATAGAGACCATAAACCACATAGAATGGTGACTGACCGGATGAAGAATGGTAAGAGGAATTGTGCGCAAATTCTGCCTAATGAAGAGAGTCAGACCAATTATCTTGGGAGGATGACATGTAAATTCTTAAAAAGGTCTCCATGTCCTGGTTCACCCTTTTTGTAGATCCACTACTTTGAGGGTGATAGGCTGCATAGAAATTTAATTTGACTTGTAGAGTAGAACAGAGAGTTCTCCAAAATCTGGCCACGAACTGTACTCCATGGTCCGATACAATTTAATTTGGGAGTCCATGCAGGCAGAATATGTGGTGTACAAATAACTGAGCCAATGCAGAAGTGGAGGGTAGTTTTTTGAGTGGAACAAAATGGACCATCTTGGAGAAACGGTCTACAACCACCCAGATGGTGGTGTAGCCATTGGAAACCGGCAAGTCCGTCGCGAAATCCATTTGAAATCCAAATTCCCAGGAGGAGGTTATACTTGAATGGTAGCGAAGATCTTAGAGTCGAGGATCAGAGTCTCTCTGTGGACTTCCACACTGCTATCTGAAGAGAAGGAGCGTGACAGAGCATCTGCTTTTTGATTGAGGGATCCCGGGCGATAAGTCAGAGTAAAACTGAAACGTGAAAACAATATGGCCCAGCGGGCCAACCTAGAACTGATGCACTGGATATTCTTTAGGAACAACCGGTTTCGATGGCCGGTGTAAAAAGAAAATTGGCACCTTCAAGTAGGTAATGCCACTCCTCCAAGGCTAACTTGACCGCCAGAAATTCCTGCTTTCCGATGGCATATTTTCTCTTTGCTGGGATTTTGTTTTTAGAAAAGAACCCATATGGGTGGATCTTATTGTCCTCGAATTTCTGTGAGAAAACAGCTCCCACAGGCTCAGAGGAAGCATCCACCTCTAAGAAGAAAGGCCTGTTGGTGTCTGGTTGTCTTAGGACTGGAGCCAATATAAAGGCCTGCTTCAACATTTGACATGCAGTCTCTGCCTTAGGAGGCCACTGGGAGGGAATTGCCCCTTTATGGGTTAAGGCGGTGATGGGAGCCACTAACAAGGAAAATCCTTTAATAGACTTCCTGTAATAGTTAGAAAACCCAAAAAGTCTTTGTACTGCCTTTAGAGAAATGGGACGAGACCAGTCCAGAATCGCTTGAAACTTTTAGGACCCATCTCCAATCCAGAGCCAGAGATAATGTACCCTAGGAATGGAATGGAAGGAACTTCGAAGACACGTTTTTCAAGTTTGCAGTACATATTATTTTTTCTCAGGTGAGTCAGGATTTCTTTAACATGACGTTAATGTTCTTTGAGGTCAGAAGAAAAAATTAAGATATCGTCCAGATACACAACTACGTAGACATAAAGTAAGTCTTTGAATATCTCATTTACAAAAATCTGGAAGACTGCTGGGGCATTACAGAGTCCGACTGGCATCACTAAATATTAGAAGTGCCCATCTCGAGTATTGAAGGCGGTTTTCCATTCATCACCAGAGCGAATTCTGATGAGATTATAAGCCCCTCATAAATCCAGTTTTGAGAAGACTGTGGCTCCTTTGACACGATCAAAATTTCTGTAATAAAAGGCAGTGGGTATAGTTGTTTTTATAGTGATATCGTTTAGGCCCCGATAATCAATATAGGGTTGGACAAAAAAAAGAACCCAGCTCCAGCAGGAGAAGTGGATGGTCTGATGAAACTCTTCTCCAGGTTCTCCCGGATATATTCTGACATGGCTTTGGTTTTGGGCAAGGACAAAGGGTATGTACAACCTCGGGGAGGAGTCTTACCTAGTGTCAAATCGATTGGACAATCCCAGTCTCAATGGGGAGGTAAGATATTAGCTTTACTTTCAGAAAACACATAAGAGAAAGACCTGTATGAATTGGGAAGTTGTAGATCTCCTGATGTCTGAATTTCTCTTACAGGTTTATTGTGTGGAAGACAAGACTCTCGACAAGCATCACTCCAGGAATGGGCTTGCATGGAATTCCAATCGATTTTGGGATTGTGTTTGCATGGCCAGGGGTATCCTATAATCACATTGTGAGATGCCTTAGGTATAATCAGGAAACTGATGAGGTCTGAGTGAAAGGCTCCTATACGAACCAATATAGGTTGAGTCCGTTTGGAAACAATGCCATTGACAATAGGGCTGCCATCGACTGCAGATAGGGTGGTAACATGATCTAGGGTAATATAGAATACTTGGAGTTTGTTGACAAATCTGAGAGTAATAAAATTTTCTGCTGCCCCAGAATCTAGGAGGAAGGTGACAGCCACAGGACCTTTTTTTAAATCCAGGGTTATGGGCAGAACAGATTCAGCACATTTTGGGGATGGAGTCACTTCTCCTAACTGAGTGTCCCCGAGACTGGCTAGGAGCGGAGTTTTCCCGGACAGCGGGAGCGGGAAGCTACAAGATGGCCGGACTCCCCACAATACATGCAGAGGTTTTCTCAGCATCGTTTCTGCCATTCTTCATTAGTGAGGCAAGCCCGGTTAACCTGCATAGGTTCATCATCTGTGGATCCAAGGATTGAAGCGATGGGAGGGATAACAGAATGAACCCTGGAATGGTCACTTCTACTTTTCTCTGCCTGTCATTCCCTACTAGAAAGTGTGAATAATTATCCAGTAGAGGATCTGATCATTCCCATAACAGGGAAACCCAGTCCAATGCGGGTCCAGACACCAGGGACACAATATAAGCCACTTTGGTCTTAGGAGTACTGAAGTGGGAGGGTTGAAGGGTAAAGTGTACATCGCACTGGTTAAGAAAACCACAACACATCTTGGGGTTGTCATTGAATTTACTGGGCGTAGGTAAATGCAGACAAGGTGGAGTACTGGGAATCATAACCATTGGTGCGGGCTGATTGGTGGTCGCTGGAATAGTAACAGTGACAAGGGAAGCCTGCAAGGCATTCTGTCTGCGAGACATCTCCTGGAGGAATTGTGCCATTTGCAACTGTGATTGCCTCCAGGCCTTCCAGCCGATTGGAAATACCCTGTAGCAAATTCGTTCTAGACTCCTGTTCAGTGGCCAAATCCATTAGGTTTGGATTCTTTTTTGAACCTGGGGTGGATGCAGGAGAAGAAACTGGAACGGGTTTGCAGTATAGAAATGCAGCAGGTTTAATAGGAGTATTGTATATCATGAAATGGTGGTAGACATATAAACTGGCAGAGATAAACAAGTCCAAGTGATGTGTGGCTGAAAAATGTCTGGTAGGAAAACAAAGTCCAAATAATGAGGCTGGGAACAGGTGTCAGGCAGAGAAATAAAGTCCAATGGAGGTGTGACTGAAGAAAAGAGGTCTGAAGTACTGGAGTGGGCTCTGAGTCCGGAGTGCTGCATCGATCACAAACTGTGGGGTGAGTGACGGGGTATAGCAGGGGAGATGCGGGTATCTGGGAGCAGCCTGTGATGGAGACAGAGCAGGAGACATAGCACTGCTGGGACTGCAATGGTCACATCAGGCTAAGGTGCACAGAGAACTCTCACACAGCTTGCGCTGTGTATGCATTGCACTGGCAACTAGAGGGCATGCTGAACACCCTTAAGTACCATGGGAAAGTGCATGATAGGCTGCTAAGATGCTCCAACCTCATTGGCCCATTCAGATCACATGCCCAAAACCAAGATAGTGGCACCCAGCAATCCCAGGCATGGCAGCTCTGCCAGTCTCACCTGTCACCACATGGTGTGTACCCCTCAGATATCCATGCCCACCTAGTGCCAACCTCCAGACACCAGCACCCCCACCGGTATGACCACGCCAAAGTCCCCGCAAAAGCAGAGACTGCAAACCACCAGGTACAACAACTCTGGTCGTGACAGGTTTACTGCTAATCCTGAGAAGTGTGCCATTGGAATGGTGGAGGCAAAAATTTGGGATATATTGTAGGCAGAGGGCAGGTAAAGCCTCAGCCATTCGTGATTTGCCACTAGGGCAGCACCATTATCTGAGTGTATTTAAAAAAACAGTCCCCAGACAAGATACTGTGGTCTAGAGCAGGAGAAGCTGCATGGCAGGATTTAAGGCGTGCCTTGTGTGCAGAACCTGTTTTGCAGGCTCCTGACTTTAAAAAGCAGTTTATATTGCTGACAGATGCCTCAGGTACAGGATTGGGAGCAGTCCCTTCCACAGTGGTAGAAGTGGAAGAGAAACCCATCCTCTACTTCAGCCGGAAATTGATGCCCAGGGAGCGCAAGTACTCAACTGTGGAGCAAGAGTGCTTGGCAAACAAGTGGGCAGTAGACTCGTTAAAATATTATTTGTTGGGGCAGAAGTTTTTGTTGGTTACAGATCATGCCCCTTTACAATGGATGCACACGAAAAAAAAGTGAATGCTCGTGTAACGCGCTGATTTTTGTCTTTGCAGCCAATTAAGTTTGAGGTGCAGCATTGTCTGGGGAAACAGCACCTCAATGCTGATGCCCTTTCCAGGAAGTTTGTTGGGCCTGAACCTCCTAGCAACCCTATGGTGAAACTAGAGGAGGACGAGGAAGAGGGTGAGGATGGTGAACTGTGGAAAATGGCTGTGTACCTGGACGGATGGCACAAATAGATGTGGGTGAGGCAGATAGCTCGCCTGAAAGTGTTTTAGGTTCAGCAGAGTCGTTGAAGCTAAGGGGGAAGGAGTGTGACAGGGTCAGCATAATTCCACATGAAGTAAATTTGGAATATCCAGATCTCCCAGGTTTGGCAAAGCAAAGGCATTAGGATTGTATATTTCTCAAATGTTCTTGTATCCTTAAAGTATAATTTTGTGTTTTGTATTATGTATTAGCATATTTCAATCTTTATACAATGGTCATAGTCCCCAACCCTTATATACCCTTTTATAGTATCTAGTAATATAAGTATTAAGGCAGCCAGCATATTCCAACAATATAGAGCCTGTCCAGGTTAAACACCTGCTCAACAAAGGACCAATCTTGATTGAGACATTCTGTCCCATAGCATGTGGATCCATGCCAGCTTTACTGGTAAAGACCGAATGGCTTTATACTTCCGGCGGCGGCAGACCACCGGAAGTGATATGTACTTCCGGTTCCGGGTGCCCGAAACCGGAAGTGATGCTCACTTCCAGTCCGCGAGTGATGAAAAGCCGTAAGTGATGCTCACTTCCGGTCCGCGGATGACAAAAAAACAGAAGTGGGTGTATTTGGCGTCATTTTACTGCTTAGAGGAGCTGTAAACGGTATAAAAGGGCTCTCCCTGGCAAGTAGTAAATATTATCCCTGAGGAAGCCTTCATTAATGTGAGATGCCTTGGGACCCAGCCTCACCTCCACTTACCTTTATTGACACCCTGAAACCCTGGAAACCTGCCCTGGGAGACCAGCCACAGAGAACTTTATAAGATAAGCACCTTCTTTTTTACCTTGTGTTAATTTTAATGTGCATTTTATTAATATATCTAAGTTGATGCTTACTACACTATGGTAGCAAATCCTTTGCATTACTAAGGTGCCAGAATATTGTGAATGTTGTGTATATTGAGTCCGGGACAGAGGAGTTACAGGAGAAAGACGTCTCGATTTGGAGTCTGGTGTTCGCCGCAAGTTGTTATATGATACGTTTGCATAACAAGTGTATACAGGGTACGCATATATATTGGAGTATAAAGGAATTTTGATTGGTTATCTTAACTACTACACTAGCAGGTGCTCGCCCATTTTTCCCCCTTTTCTCCGCATATATAATCCCGATGCCCGGTATAATGCCGACGAATGATGGATCGAAAACCTGACGGGGGGGTGGTAAGTACCCTAACCCTCCCCTCTCCCTACCCTAACCCTAACCTTCTCTTAGAGGTGCCTAACCCTAACCTCCCCCCTTAGTGCCTAACCCTAACCTCCCCCATTGGTGCCTAAATCTAACCCCCCCCTTTTTGCAAACTAAACCTTACCCTCCCAGGGGGGTTCCTAACTCTAACATCCCCCTGGGGGGGCTAACCATAACCCCCCCTTCCGCTAGCCTAACCCTCTTGGTGAGGTGCCTATCCCTAAGTCACCCCAGGGGTCCCTAAACCTTACCCTCCCCCCCATGGCTAGAACCTAAGACACCCGGCTTACCTTCGTTTGGTATGCCGGGTGTCGGCATTTCATAGTAGGGCTAATGATAAGCATCTGGATTTAGATGCCTATCTTTAGTCCTATATCAGGCTTTCAGTGTCGGGATATCGGCGGTGAAAACTAGGGCATATTGCAAATCACCAATTATGGTAAACTGAATTATCAGAAAGTCACATATTAAATCACCACGCAAACATGAACATAGCAGCAAATAGATCAATAAATATAATAAGAAAAATGAAAAATATTATTTTATCACATATCACAAAAAAACCTTAAAGGATAAATGGTCGTTAAGGCCACAGAGTTTCACAGTGTCTAATTGAAAAATCCACTTGGCTTCTATCTGCAGAAGCCTCTTATGGTGATCACCAACCCTGGAGTTCTTCGGTACATGATCAATAATCATGTGCTTAAAACTTGACAAACTATGTCTGGCCTCCGCAAAATGCCTAGCTATGGGCTGATCTGTGGACTTACCACCAAGAGCCACCCGAATGGCTTACTCATGTATCGCCATGCATTCTCTGAATGAACACATGGTCTTACCTACATAGCACAGACCACACAGGCATACAAACAAGAAATGGAGATATTGACTTCCTAATAAGTGCTAATTATTTCAGATGTATGTTATTTAAGATATTTTTCTCCAAATTATATACTTATTTATGGTAGATGCAGTATAGCCGTACTCACTGTTATACACATTAGTTATGTGGAGCGGAACTGGGTGTCATAAAGCTCACCAGCCAGTGAGTGTATATGGATAGTCATGCTGGCTCTCTGTAAAGCAGTGTGGAATCAGCAAACTCGCAGGTCTCACAAAGCTAAGTGGAAGATTTGCATCTCGCACTGTGGCATGCTAACATAGTGAACAAGATGGCACATGCACACTACTAGGTTCGAAAGCAATCTTGATAAGGGAGCGAAGCCTAGCTCATCCACCATTATAGTTTCTGTTTGTTGTAATTGACAACAAAGGTATTCTTCATAGTACTTGTGGTTCATTTTCTTTAACAGCAGTTTTTCCACATTTTTTGGATGCACCCTCCTACGCCAATCGCTCACAAGGTTTTTGGCTGTGCTAAACACTCTTTCTAAGTAAACACTAGAGCACAGGTTCTCAAACTCGGTCCTCAGGACCCCACACAGTGCATGTTTTCCAGGTCTCCTCACAGAATCACAAGTGAAATAATTAGCTCCACCTGTGAATCTTTTAAAATGTGTCAGCCAGTAATGAATGCACCAGTGCAGCTACTGGGTGACCTGGAAAACGTGACCTGTGTGGGGTCCTCAGGACTGAGTTTGAGAACCACTGCACTAGAGGGTGGGCAGCTTAAATACACCATAGCCAGTTTGTACAAAGGGCTCTAAATTACCTTTTTTCCTCACAGTAATCAAAGATACTGTTTAAGATGCTAATTTGTACATTATCATTAAAGTAAACCTTCGCAATTTTATTGATGCTTACTATATCAGATTGAGTCATGGTAGAGGGTCAATGGACCTCATTCAGAGTCGGTCATTGCGGCCGCATGGTTGTATGCCACCGATGTTCGCTAAACTGCGCATGCGTAAAGTTCGCAATGGCCGTGCGCAAACTAGCTGCTACAATCAGAAATTTCTCTCTCCTTGAACACAGCCAGGTCGGTAGTTTGAGTGACAGAATGAGGCGTTTGTGGGTGGTAACAGGGGAAGGTGCTTGAAAACGGGGGAGTGGAGATCCGAACGCAGGCGTGCCTAATTATGCAAACAGAATTTTATGGGAGTGCATAATTAACAAAGTAGTGTCATGGCACACGTGATATGGGTGGTTTGTACACTGACCTGATCGTAGTGCTTAAGAGAGGGTATGGTCAACCTTAAGCTCTACGACCAGTTCCGATGGTTACCGATGGTCTCGATTAATCCTTATATGGCCGGAGATGACGTGTAATGCGTACGAGAAGGGGGCGTATTTTTTGTCTTATGGCCGCATCCTCCCCTTGGTCGGCCAGCTAACTATCCGATCTTAAGGACGCAACTTGCGAGTGCATCATTTGCATATCTTTTCCCTTACGACCGTGCGGCCGCAACGACCGACTCTGAATGAGGTCCAATATGTGTTTGCAATTCTTTTAAGCCTGATCAGAGTTCATAATGTTTCACTCTGGTGTGCTGAGCTGATTCATTATCATCACCAGTGGGTCTCATGCAAAAGGTCATTTTTTTCCTGACATTAGAAAATGAAACAAGAGACGTTGTCGTGTAATGTGTCACTTGAGCTGACAACTTGCTTGCCAGGAGCTCTTTGCATCACTTCAAGATCTGTGTCAGTTGAAAAGAAAGACATTACATAGGACTTAAACCTAGGATCAAGCTTGGTTGCCAAAATGTAGTAATCCAATTGGAAGATGTTGGATGTCATACAGCTTACCAGCTGGTGAGTGTATATGGGCAATGGTGCAGGCAATGTGTAAAGCAATGTGGAATTGGTAAACTCTCAGGTCTCACAGAGCTAAGTGGAAAACTTGCATCCAGGAGAAGCTTCAAAAAATAACTTCTATAAGTCTAATATACTTAGCATAATCACTTTGTTTCATCTCCTCCATCAGTGTCTCTAGCTGCTTCTCCAGTAGTTTAATTAAGCTGACTCAGGTTGTCAGTGCCTAAACTCACTTCATTAGTTACAATTTCAAATGGTTTCAGCAGCTTGCATAAAATGAAGAGTATTCTCCACTTTGCTGGATTAAGGTAACCCTCCCCCTAGTACCTAAACCTAACCCCTAAACCAACCCTACCCCCAACCACGCTACTTACCTTCGTGCCAGGATTCTGACTGGTGTTGGGATTCCACTGCAGATTTTTTTGACATCAGGTTAAACAATCCTTTTTCCACTTTAACTATTTTTTTGTGTTGCAACTAATGGAGACCCACCTACACACAGTAAGTACAATTACATGCTGTCTTTCCAAGACACACACTACTAAATACTATTTAAATTAAATTCTAAAAGGCTGCTACACCAGTTAAAAGAAACATTGTTTTTCCACTTTCATTATTTTTTGGGGGGTGCAGCTAATGTGGATACACCAATACCCAGAGTAAGTATAGTAATATTGTCACGCCTGCGAAAAGTCCTGTTTAAGCGCACAAATGGGTCACTTTTCGGTAATTTCTACTCACCAACTGGGGGGGGGGCTGCGAGTAGAAATGTCAGCACCAGGGTGTCAAGTTGCAGCCTAGGATCGGCCATTACTCAATTCAGCACCGGCTTTCCCTGATCTGTAGAGCAGTCAGACACTAGGTGCGTCAGCGAATGACACGCTGGGGATTATACCTGGGGACTGCTATGACATCCATGTGCTTGCACCGTGATGTGGTTCCTGCGGTTACCATCATGGAAGCAACCATGACAGTCTATATCACCTGACTAGCCCTTTACCCAATTGTAGCATTGGTTTCTGTCAGCTGGCAGTATCCTCCAATGGACTGCTACCTTTGGGTATATAACTGGGCTCTGGACAACAGGAAGTTGCCTGTACAAGATCGTTACTTCCAGTGTAAACTTGCTGTTGCAGCGTTCCAGGTCCCAAGCTCCGTTCCTTCTAGTGACTTGTTCCTAGTATTATCCACGGAGTACAATTTCATAGAGTAATCTCCTGTGCTAATTCTGCATCTAATTCTGCATCTGAAACCACAGTGTGTGTACTTAGTATATCATCCAAGTCCCGGTTCACAATACCATTCTCCTGTGCCAGTTCTACGTCTGAAGCCACAGTGTGCATGCTTAGTACGTCATCCAAGTACCAGCCCACAATACCATTCTGTGCCAATTCTACATTTGAAGCCACAGTGTGTGTTACGTCATCCAAGTACCAGCTCACAATACCATTCTGTGCCAGTTCTTCATCTGAAACCACAGTGTGTGTACTTAGAACGTCATACAAGTACCATCTACTAAATATCATTCACCAGTACTAACTATGCATCTGAAGCCATCGAGTGTGTACTTAGTACGTCATCCAAGTACTATCTCTTAGTGCTAATCTCCTGTGCCACCCTTGCGTTTGGAGCTACTAAGTGTGTGCTCAATACAACACTTCATTACAAACCTGCAATATCTTTCTCCTGTTCTTTCCCTGTGATAGTGTTCTTCCATTTTTCCACTTGTGACGGATACCTGATCAAAGGGCTGCAACTGGCTTGATGGGTGCAGCTTAAACCCAAATCCCGCTTGGAGGGGTCACTGGTGAACACCTCCCAGTAAATTAGTCTTCATGCCTTTGGTCAGGTCTTGCCAACATCCTGTTCTAGTGGATGAGGAAGTCATTTATCCAGGCCCCTCGCCTCCTGTTCCCTTCTCAACCTGGCTCCACATCTTCTAACCTCTCGGCAGAGAGTCAGCCTGAATGTGACACAGGGTCTGTGCATGCCTGAATGGAGCAACAACAAAATAAATCTCTCAATACCTGTTCAAAGATCACTCCTAATTTGTATAATCTATCTATTCAATATACACAATGCTGGCTAAAACACTCTTCGTACAGCTGTATAATAATAAACAATCTTTGAAGTATCACTTTGCCGTGTTCTCCTTATATATCCCCTGGCATTAACATACACAATGCTCACATTGCAATTTTCTACAAACACAAAATAACAGATCCAGTGATACATATAAAAAATGGGATGTAGTCAGCATCTCGGCATGCGGAATGCTGATGGTCGAAATACCGGCGCTAAAATCCCGACAGCGTTGGGATCCCGGCACCAGAATCCCAACCGCTGGCATCCCGAAGGTAAGTATTGAACTTTAGGGGGAGGGTTAGGGTTAGGCACTAAGGGGGGAAGGTTAGGTTTAGGGTGCAGGGTGGGGGGAGGTTAGGTTTAAGCACTAGGGGGGGTTAGTGTTAGGCACCTGGGAGGGAGGGTTAGGGTAGGGATTAGGGCATACTTGCCTACTTTTGAAAAAGCATTTAAGGGAGATTGTGAAAGAAACACCTATGAGTGCGGCGGTATAGTGAGTGTGTACTGCTACATCTCGGGGGGACGTGCTATAAAATTTACTTATATCCAAATGTAAACGAGCCCCAAAGCAGTTAGTAATATCTACTTGTTGATGAAAACACACTGATACTTTCCAGGGCTTGCTCATGGATTGTGTTTTACAAGGGGTTCCATATACAGTCAGGTCCATAAATATTGGGACAATGACTGAATTTTCAGATTTTGGCCTCTATTCACCACCACAATAGTTTTGAAATGAAACAAACAAGATGTGCTTTAACTGCAGACTTTCAGATTTAATTTGAGGGTAATTACATCCAAATCGGGTGAACGGTGTAGGAATTACAACAGTTTCAGTATGTGCCTCTCACTTTTTAAGGGGCAAAAGTAATGGGACTATTAACTCAAAAGCTATTTCATGGAGAGGTGTGCACTATTCCCTCATTATTTCATTATCAATTAAGCAGGTAAAAGATCTGGAGTTGATTCTAGGTGTGACATTTGCATTTGGAATCAGTTGCTGTCAACTCTCAATATGAGATCCAAAGAGCTGTCACTATCAGTGAAGCAAGCCATCATTAGGCTGAAAAATCAAAACAAACCCATCAGAGAGATATCAAAAACATTAGGTGTGGCCAAATCAACTATTTGGAACATTCTTAAAAAGAAAGAACGCACTTAAGAGCTCAGTAACACCAAAAGACCCAGAAGACCACGGAAAACAACTGTGGTGGATGACAAAAGAATTATTTCCCTGGTGAAAAGAAACCCCTTCACAACAGTTGGCCAAATCAAGAACACTCTCCAGGAGGTAGATGTATATGTGTCAAAGTCAACAATCAAGAGAAGACTTCACAAGAGTGAATATAGAGGGTTCACCACAAGATGCAAACCATTGGTGAGCCACAAAAACAGGAAGACCAGATTAGAGTTTGGCAAACAACATCTAAAAAAGCCATTACAGTTCTGGAACAACATCCTATTGACAGATGAGACAAAGATCAACTTGTACCAGAGTGATGTGAAGAGAAGAGAAGGAAAGGAACTGCTCATGATCCAAAACATACCACCTCATCAGTGAAGCATGGTGGTGGTAGTGTCATGGCGTGGGCATGTATGGCTGCCAATGGAACTGGTTCCCTTGTATTTATTGATGATGTGACTGCTGACAAAAGCAGCAGAATGAATTCTGAAGTGTTTCGGGCAATATTATATGCTCGTATTCCGTCAAATGCTTCAGAACTCATTGGACAGCGCTTCACAGTGCAGCTGGACAATGACCCGAAGCATACTGCAAAAGCAACCAAAGAGTTTTTTAAGGCTAAAAAGTGGAATGTTATGCAATGGCCAAGTCAATCCCCTGACCTGAATCCGATTGAGCATGCATTTCACTTGATGAAGACAAAACTGAAGGGAAAATGCCCCAAGAACAAGCAGGAACTAAAGACATTTGCAGTAGAGGCCTGGCAGAGCATCACCAGGGATGAAACCCAGCGTCTGGTGATGTCTATGCCTTCCAGACTTCAGGCTGTAATTATCTGCAAAGGATTTGCAACAAAGTATTAAAAAGTGAAAGTTAGATTTAGGATTGTTTAGTTTGTCCCATTACTTTTGGCCGCTTAAAAAGTGGGAGGCACATATAGAAACCGTTGTAATTCCTACACCGTTCACCTGATTTGGATGTAATTACCCTCAAATTAAATCTGAAAGTCTGCAGTTAAATCACATCTTGTTTGTTTCATTTCAAAGCCATTGTGGTGGTGAATAGAGGACAAAATATGAAAATTCTGTCAATGTCCCAATATTTATGGACCTGACTGTAAGTGGCCAAGAGAAACCTTATAGAAAAATTAATGTAGCCATAGGGATCACTATGCCTTATAATCAGTGTAGGGAATGGCTCTGATTATATCATTTGCTTGTATACATCTTTGATTTATTCCCCCCTCCCTAATATAAAGCAGCTACATAACGGTGCAATCAGGGAGATTGCTATGCTCTTCAAGGAGACAGGGAGATTGCTACTATTTCTGGGAGTCTCCCTGACAATCAGGGAGAGTTGGGAAGTATGGATTAGGGTTAGTCTTACCTTCTTTCTTTCAGAGTGTAGGGATTCTGACTGTCATAAACGTAAGTAAATACATGCATGTTTTAAATATCACTCTCCAGAAGTCCATCTATAAAAAAAACATTTTGGACCTGATTCAGTGCTGCTTGCATCAACAGCTGGCCCGTTTGTAGCGAGCCACGGAGCAAGTGAATTTTTCACTCGCTCAGGGGCTTGCGCACGCGCATTGCGCATGCCGTGCATGATCAGTGCCCCTCCATCGACCAGCTTGCGAGCGCGTAGCACTTGTGAGCGGGTCTGAATCAGGCCCTTTGTTTCCAACTCCATGTGTAACCCTCTAAGTGACAATGTTTTAATTCATATATAGTTCTCATTTCCAGTCTTGCAAAGGATGTTTCTATAGTTTTGTTTCTCCAATTTCCCGTAGCGATTTTTCTTCCACAGAAATTTTTTAGCTCTTTAATATCACACTTGTGTTTATTCTTACAATGTAGGAAGACGCTATGCATTTCAAATCCTTTTTTTTATGTTTCTGGCATGTTCTGCAAAACGTTCTTTTC
Organism: Taudactylus pleione; assembly: GCA_031769625.1. Lineage (NCBI taxonomy): Eukaryota > Metazoa > Chordata > Amphibia > Anura > Myobatrachidae > Taudactylus > Taudactylus pleione. Next base: position 22,417,082 of record JAUIMM010000128.1, read on the forward strand.
ATTTTCTTGCTGTCCTCCCTACAAACTGACTTCCACCATTGCATTCTAATAAGTAGGCTATGGGCCTGATTCATTACGGATCGCAACTGCAACAGCGCTCACAGTTGGTCGATTGTTGCGTACTGCGCATGCATTGCAGTGCGCATGCACAAAAGCACCACTGCAATTGCACTGCAATCAAGCAGACCACGCAGAGCAATCGCAGAATGATTGACAGGTAGTGAGCGTTTGGGGGTAGTGACGGGGGGTTGGTTGGAGAAACGCAGGCGTCTGTCCATTTGAACTCCGTTGCATGGGCGTGCATAACTTAGCCATTGCGATTGGATATGCAGCTTGAGTACTCACTTCCTGCATTGAGGTTAGCAATTTCTAAGTAAGGTCAGGGCTGCTGTAATTCTGTGTGAGAGGCCAATGGTACTCGATGTTACCGATGTTTATGGAGGTTTGCAATGTATTATGGATGTGAAATAGAGGTAGTGGGAGGCAGTGGGCTCTGCTGGCAGTGCGATGGCATTGCAATAGCATTCATTAGCATATTTTCGCAGCAGATCTGTGTGCAATTACGTGGCTGCGATCGCAATAGTGATCCTTAATGAATCAGGCCCTATGTTCTTACTATGACATGTGATAAAGGGGGTCATTCAGACCCACTCGCGAGCGGCAGTACGCTCGCAAGAGGGTCGATGTTCCCCACTGCGCATGCGCACGACATAGGGAGCTCCGTTGTGGGCATGCGCGAGACCCGGCGAGCGACGGGCTTTCCATCGCTCCGGGTCTCGCACCAAAGGGCCCCCGGCACGCCCACCAAAGGGGGCGTGCTGTCAATCAACATCGACAGCACGCCCCCTTTGGTGGGCGTGCCGGGGGCGTGCCTGCCAGACGGAGGCGTTCCCATGGGAACGCCTACCGTCTGAAGCCGGCCCCACTGACATCACTAGTGATGTCAGTGGGAGTGATTTTGGCTCTGATAGAGCCAAAATCACTCCAGGGCTTGTGGCTGGGAAACCCGACCGCAGGATTTCCTTCGCAAGTCTGATGGTCGCGATGGTCAAGACCATCGCGACCATCTTGTTGGACGCTCGTATATGCTGTGGGTGGTGACCCACAGCTATACGAGCGTCCAGGAGGACGCTCCATTTTAATGGAGGAGGGCCCTGATTCAGAGCGAGCGCTCTGGTCAGAGCGTCTGGCTCTGAATCAGGCCCAAAATCCCTTATGGGATATACCTTCTGTGTGACATTAGGTTTATATGAGCAGTGGCGTAACTAGGGTATTTGGAGCCCAGGGCAAATTTGAAAAGGAAGCCCCCCCCCTCCCTTATGTGCACGCGCGTAAAAAAAATGGGCGTGGTCACTCAAAAATGGGGCATGTCAACATGACACACCCCTTTATTTTCCCGCTGAACATTCCTATCCATGTGCACCTTAACCCCAGTAGTACCCCTTATACAGTACCCCCAGTATGCAGTTGTGGTCCCTCTTATGCAGGCCCATAGTAGTGCCCCTTATACAGTATCCCCAGTAGTGGTCCCTCTTATACAGCCCCCAATTAGTTCCCCTTACTCAGTACCCCCAGTAGTGGCCCCCCCAAATGCAGTGCCCCATGTAGTGTTCGCTCTTATGCAGTGCCCCCAGTAGCAGTCCCCACAATGCAGTGCCCCCAGTAGTAGTCCCCCCCTATGCAGTGCCCTTTATATAGTGCCCCCAGCAGTAGTCCCCCCCATGCAGTTTTCCCAGTAGTGGTCCCCCTTATGGGAGAGACGTCATGATGTCATGACGTCTGTCCCATTACCCACTGCAGGAGCCGGACGGAAGTCCGGCTCTTGCAGTGGGTGCTGCAGCAGTCAATGAGAGTCTATCTGACTCTCATTGGCTGCTGTTTAACACACGCATCGCCGTCAATGCTGGCGGCGATGCGTGTGTTATGCACAGCCTGAGCCCGCCTCCTAGCGCTATTGGGCAAGCGCTCAGGGGGAGGGAACGGGCTCAGCTGTGCAGCACAGGACCGGCGCTGGAAGCCTAGCGCCGGTCCTGTGTAAATGTGTAGCACTGACTGCAGTCAGTGCTACACTGGTGGCTAACTAGGGCGGGCTGGACCATGGCCGGCGGTACCCCCCCGCGCGCCACCGGTCTCACGGCGCCCAGGGCACGCACCCTGCCCGACCCCCCCTAGTTACGCCACTGTATATGAGACTAACTTGTTTTCTGTTTTACAACATCTACATATCATACATGTCCCACATCAGAACAAAACAGTAGTATTGATTTGTGTCACCTCTTTAGATCCCAATAGGGCACTCTTTACCAAAAGGTTTTTTAAATCTTCTGCCTTACGATATATGAACCTGGGTTTTTTCAATACATTATCTTTCAAAATTGGGTCCCTTTCCAAAATACCCCAATGTTTCTTTATTATATTTTCCAACTGTTTTTGTTGAGACGTGTATCTTGTAATAAAAAGAACCTCATTCCTGTCCCCTCTTTCTAGCCAGGGATGAGCGCCGGACCATTTTTGCTGGATTTGGATTTGGCTCTGATTCATCATCCGGCTTTGGATTCAAGTTTGCCAAACCTGCCGTGACTGATTTTGGATTTGGATTTTTTACAAAAATTGCCAAAAATAAGCTAAAATCACATATTTTTGGCTTTTGTTGTTCCTAGAGTATTATTAACCTCAATTTCCAGTAAGTTCCAGTAATCTACAGTCAATTTAGACCACCTCACAGCTCACAATATTGTCTTCACCATTATTGGCCAAAGGCTGCAGTGAGCTGGCTGGTTACTAAGTGATAGAGCAGCGGCACAGACAACGCAGTTTAAAGTACATCTATGAAACATTGCCACTCACTGCCACTCACTACTGAGTCACAGTACTTGTATGTTATGGACACACAGAGGGCTAAGGCCCACGGAGTCACGTTGCTTGTATACACAGAGGGTTAAGGCCCACAGAATCACAGTGCTTGTATACACAGAGGGATAGGGCCCACAGAGTAATGGTGCTTTTAATTTATACACAGAGGACTAAGGCTCACGGAGTCACGGTGCTTGTATACACAGAGGGCTAAGGCCCACGGAGTCACAGTGCTGGGCTAAGTCCCACAGAGTCACGGTGTTTGTATACACAGAAGGCTAAGGCCCATGGAGTCATGTTGCTTGTATTCATAGAGGACTACTGCCCAAAGAGTCCTGGTGCTTGTATACATAGAGGGCTAAGGGCCATGGAGTCACGTTGCTTGTATACACAGAGGGCCTCGGCCCATGGAGTCATGTTGCTTGTATTCACAGAGGATTACTGCCCAAAGAGTCCTGGTGCTTTTATACACAGAGGGCTAAGGCCCATGGAGTCACGTTGCTTGTATACACAGAGGGCTAAGGCCCACGGAGTCACGGTGCTTGTATACACAGAGGGCTAAGGCCCATGGAGTCACAGTGCTTGTATACACAGAGGGCTAAGGCCCACAGAGCCACAGTGCTTGTATACACAGAGGACTAAGGCCCAAGGGAGTCACGGTGCCTGTATACACAGTGGGGTAAAGCACCAAAAAATTAGTTTTATTTATTTAAATTTTTTTTTAACTTTTAACTTTCTTTATTTTACTTTTTTAAACTTTTTTTTGTACACACAGCCACTTGTGAGACTCGACACTTTAATCAGCAGAGTATAGCACAGCAATGCAGCATGCATCAGCATGCAATCAGTGTACCCCCACTTGTGAGTCTTTGGACACAGCACTTAATCAGCAGAGTTTAGTGCAGCATACAACAGCGTGCAGCGTGCACCCTATAAACTCACTTTGCCAGCACAGCCACTTGTCCCACTCCCTGTACACAGCCAGTGAATAGAATATCAGCAGAGCAGTGTGCAGCGTGCGGAGCATGGAAGTGAAAAGGCGCCGAATCCTGGTCTCGGGCGTCTTGTGTAGAGGCAAACTCTCGCCTCTCGCGAGAATCCAGCAGTCTCACCTCTCATGAGGATCCGACATCTGGAGGCTGACGTTCGGCCTCGCAGTGAGATATGAGTCGGCTTTATGTATATTAAGAGGACCATAAAAGAATATATTATATATAAAATATATTCATGTAAAAAGAATATATAAAAAATGCTATTCATATATATATTAAACATAAAAAATGCATAAAAGACATATTTAAACAGAATAGTATATGACAAAAAGGCATAACTAAAAACGGTATTCAAATGAGTAAAAATTAGGGGTGTGAACCGGCCACTTTTCGTGTTTTGTGTTTTGGTTTTGGGTCTGGATTGGTTTTGCCAAAACCACCCTTCCGTGTTTTGGGTTCTGGGTTTTGTGTTTTGGACCTGTATTTTTTTTTTTTTTTAAACAATAAAAACAGCTAAAATCACAGAATTTGTGGGTTTTTCTGCTCCTATGCTATTATTAACCTCAATAACCTTAATTTCCACTCATTTTCAGTCTATTTGAACACCTCACACCTCACAATATTGTTTTTATGTCCAAAAGGTTGCACCGAGGTAGCTGGATGACTATGCTAAGCGATACGAGTTGGCGGCACAAACACGTGGCCCATCTAGGAGTGACACTGCAGAGGTAGACAGGATGGCAGTTTGAAAAACTAGGCCCCAAACAGTACATAATGCAAAGAAAAAAAAGAGGTGCAAGATGGAATTGTCCTTGGGCCCTCCCACCCACCCTTATGTTGTATAAACAGGACATGCACACTTTAACAAACCAATCATTTCAGCGCCAGGGTCTGCCACATGACTGTGGCTGAAATGATTGGTTCGTTTGGGCCCCCACAAAATAAGCTGGCAATTAATCTGTTCCTGCACAAACTGGCTCTACGGAGGCAAGATGTCGTCCTCATCTTCCTCATTCACCGATTCCTCACCCTCTTCAGTGTTGTGTACATCCTCATCCTCACAGAGTATTAATTCGTCCACGCTGGAATCCACCACCACAGGTCCCTCTGTATGTTCTGGAGGCTGGTCTCCCTGGAAGAGTTGATAATTCATTTTTATGAACATCATCTTCTCCACATTTTGTGGAAGCAACCTCCTACGCCTTTCGCTGACAAGGTTCCTGGCTGCACTAAACACTCTTTCGGAGTACACACTGGAGGGGGGGCAACTCAGGTAAAATAGAGTCAGTTTGTACAGGGGCCTCCAAATTGCCTCTTTTTCCTGCCAGTACCGGTACGGACTGTCTGACATGCCTATTTGGATGCTGTCACCGATGTAATCCTCCACCATTCTGTCAATGGTGACAGTATCATATGCAGTGACAGTAGACTTGTCAGAAATTGTTGGCACGTCCTTCAGTCCGGACCAGATGTCCAAACCGGCCCTTGACTTATGACACAGGCTCACGCTTGGCGCTGCTGCTGTGTTGATGCACGTGCGGCTACTGCGCATGCATTTCGCACACAAACACAGAAAAAAAAGAATTGTTTATTTTTTGTGGAGTGCACTTTGGGGGTTACACCACCCTTTAACAGACTTATGGGACACAGGCGCACGCTTGGCGCTGCTCCTTTGTTGATGCACGTACAGTGCACACAATTCATAAACACAGAAGAAAATGTTTTATTTTTGTTGGAGTGCACTTTGGGGGTTACACCACCCTTTAACAGACAGATGCACGCTTGTCGCTGCTGCTTTGAGGATGCACGTACAGTGCACACAATTCACAAACACAGAAAAAAAATAATATTTTTTGGAGTGCACTTTGGGGGTTACAGCACCCTTTAACGGATGAGCCAGCCGGCCCTTGTCAAAACCGGATAATTGCCGAAGACAGAATCTGTTTGCAATTGGAATCTGCGCAATGCTGTCTTGTAAAGGGCCAAGACTCCATCTGAGAAATAAAATCTCACAGCACTATTTTGTAAACAAAAGGTACATAGGCCCTCATTCAGAGCCGTACGCTCTGAGCAGAGCGCACGCTCTGAATGAGGGCCGGCCTCCATGAAAATGGAGCGTCCTTCTGGACGCTCGTATAGCTGTGGGTCACCACCCACAGGCTATACGAGCGTGCATTTTGATGGCCGCGATGGTCGAGACCATCGCGACCATCAAAATTGCGAGCCGGAGCCTGCGGTTGAGGTTTCAACCGCAAGCTCCGGAGTGATTTTGGCTCTATCAGAGCCAAAATCACTCCCACTGACATCACTAGTGATGTCAGTGGGCCGGCTTTTGACGGGAGGCATTCCCGTGGGAACGCCCCCGTCAGGGAGGCACGCCCCCGGCACGCCTACCAAAGGGGGCGTGCTGTCAATCAACATTGACAGCACGCCCCCTTTGATCGGACACAACGAGCGAAGGACTTTCCTTCGCTCGTCGCGTCTGGCGCATGCGCACGACGGAGCTCCCTCCGTCGTGCGCATGCTCAGTCCAGAACATCGACCCACTTGCGAGCGGACAGCCACTCGCGAGTGGGTCTGAATCAGGCCCATAGTCAGCCTTCCTCAAACACAGGCAGACTAAACAGGGAGGCTCTGACAGCACAGCTGGAAGCCTCCTTCCTGTATGAAAATTAAATTAACTGTATAAACACATTTTGCAATTTGCAGTTTAGGAACATCAGAAAAATACATGTGTGCTTGTGTATGTGTGTATATATATATATATATATATATATATATATATGTGTGTATGTGTGGCCCATTTATAATATCACACAGACTTATATTTGAAAAGTAGCAAAATTCCCTGCAACTCATACACACAATGTTAAACAGAATACAGTCAGTTTTTTTAGTGATCCTTCCCAAAATCATACTGGCATGGCCACACACACACATAGATGCCCTTCCAGCTTAGTGCTGCTCGCTGAGTGCCCCACCGACCCTCAGACGCACAACGCAATTCAGTGGTGTTTTCCCCGCATACATACATTTAAAAGCAATGGTCCCGTAACGCAAAAAGGATAATTAAGAAATGAATGTTTTCTGTAACTATGGCTTAGTAAATGACAATTGAACTATGTGTGGAACAATACTGATCGACTCTGTTTCTACAGCATTCCGGTGACATCAATATGAAGATCAGAACATGCGGCTATGAAATATGAATGTTAGAGAGAATATCTATTTGAAATGTTGTTTTCCATAGCAGCTTAGATTTGCATGTTGGGGGATACAAAAGGAGGTTGGAGACCTTTTGTATCCATTTGGAATTGTCCAATAAATGCCATGTAACAGATTTCTAACCTTACCAAAAGACAATAACATGGTGTAGGCCTATTTACATTTTTGTCCAAAGGACTGGTTATTCCAGTCTAATCAATAGAGCTAGCTAGCTGAGAGTAGAAACAGTAGTCTCAGGTAACCAAAAGGATACTCCCTTTCTGATGACCTCACAGGTAAAAGGGGGCGGGAACATAGCATGTACATCCTGAGAAAACACAGTTTAGCAGACACACTTGCAGATTTTAGAAGGAAGAGAGAGGTACACTCCCTGACCAGACAACGGAAGAATGGGTCTCAGTTCCTCTGGGTTGTTATAGCTGAGTATAAAATGTGCAATATTTAGCCTATTTGGGTGTCTGTAGCTATGTGGTGTTAATCTGTTATTAGCTTAGCATGGTGTGTGGTTTGTAGTTTTCTAAGGATATTCATGGGTCTGTGTTGGCATGCAGTGGATGATGTGTTGTCTGGTCTGTGCTTTTCATCTGCACTGTAGGGTACAGTGGTCTGTTGTCAGCATGCAGGAAAGGGATTGATTGTGGAATTGTTGTGATATTTGTGAATGATTGATGCTGGTTGATTGAGATCCTCTGATGTGTTCTGTGTTGGGGCCTGCCATGTGTTCTGTGTTGGGGCCTGCCATGTGTTCTGTGTTGGGGCCTGCCATGTGTTCTGTGTTGGGGCCTGCCATGTGTTCTGTGTTGGGCCCTGCCATGTGTTTGGAGATGGCTTGCCTCCATGTGGGGTGAACAAGGGAAATGGTGATTCTGCCCAGTTGTGGTGTTGTGTGGGTCAGATAGGTATATTGTCTTTGTTGTGGTTGTGGTCATTGATGGATGATTTGCGGAGTTGCAGCTTGGTGCAGGATGGAGTTTGCCTAGGGATCATGAGGCTTGCAAACAAAGGAAAAACATGTGCTTCGGCCCTTCCCCCTCCCCACGGTCTAGTAACTACTGGATGAGGTCTGTAGTAGGATGGTATTGTTGTATATTGGAATCAGCTTGTGTGGTACATGTTGGAATATTAAATGGTGCAGTGTTTGCCTGATGTGTTGGCATATGATATTCAGCTTGCATATTTAACTAACTATGGCATTATGGGAGATTTCAATGAGGTAGCTTCATAATGGAGTTTGTTTGTAGACCATGCGGTTTGGACAATAGGGCAGGAAGCATTTCCAACCCCCCCCCTCACACACACTCCATCACCAGCCATCTTGAACATGTGCTTTGAACATGTGCTCTCAGCAGACATTGATATATCTCTCATTGTATTTTAATATGTCTCTTTCTCTCTCTCTCTCTCTCTCTCTCTCTCTCTCTCTTTCTCATATTGCTCATTGTATTTTGATCTTTAATAACCGTTTCATGTATTTTAACTGTACCTTATGACCTAATGTTTGTACAATTTATTTGCGCTCATTATTAGATCATAGTGTTGTAACATCTGTACTTTTACCTGAATAATAATCTTTAGCGCTTCAGACCGCTATTCAACTGTCTCTGTATTTCATTAATGGTATAATCAAAATAGCGACATCTTGTGGTTTTAGAAGGTATAGGCAGGGTTTTGTCTTAGAGGTTCTAGGCAGGTAAATCTTAGAGGTTTATAGGAAGGAACATATTAAAAGGTTTATTTACAAATTTAACAGTGGGGGCTCGCATCGGTTTATCACACTATCTGATACACGATAACAATTGGTCAGTCCTCTCTCAGCAAAAGGGTGGAGGCGCCTTTTGAGAGACGCATTAGTCTCTCATTACCACAGTGTTGCTGAGAGCGTACTGCCGGTTATTGTGTAGAGGAAGCGCTGATCAGAATTCAGGGACAAAAGAGGAAAAAAAAAAGTTTTTTTTTTCTCTGTTGATAGAACCTTACGTTTAGAGGGGTGCCGCAGTATTGAGTATGCGGCTGAGATGCATTTTTGCGTACGCAGTTAAAAAGTCATTATATGGTTGTGTGGTAGTCGCATAATTGTGTATGCGGCCGGTCGCACAATAAGCGTATACGCACTTCCGGTTCTGCTGCCATGTGTTTGAACAAAGCCATTGAGGTTTACATTTTTTTTCTATCTACCAATATCTGGGTTAAACGTTTATTTTCTGCGCAGAGAAAATGTGTGTAACAGTGAGTATGTGTTGGACAGTTAAGGGTATCATATGATCCTTAAGGGCTAGGTGCAAGGGTTAGCCTAGCCGCTCGGTAAGCAGCTTTACCGTTCTAAACACAGTAGCAGGTGTATGGTTTGTTATTTTTGTTAGGGATTGGCTCTCAGTGTGACTGCAATGTTCAATAATATTTGAGCATTATAGTTGAGCCGCACTAGGTGTGATTGTGAGCTGAGAGAGAACAGGTGAGTGAAAGCATCTAGAAATAACTTTCATAGGTGAGCTGGCGCATCTAGAAATAACGTCCGTAGGTGAGCTGGCGCATCTAGAAATAACGTCTGTAGGTGAGCGAGGCGCATCTAGAAATTTTGTCCGTAGGTGAGCGAGGCGCATCTAGAAATTTCGTCCGTAGGTAAGTGAAAGTATCTTGATTGTCTTTCACCGGCTTAAATCTTTATTGAAAAGCGTAGGAGTTGTCTCAAAATGGGAGCCACGCAAACGGTAGAAATGTTAGGCAATGATGTGCTGCTAATGGAGGAATATGATGAGAAAGAGTGTTAGAACGTTTCCCAGAATTGGTGGTTTTGATAAAAATGTGTTAGATAATGTCCAGGAACACATCAGTATGGTGCGATCCAGAGAGAAAAAAGATTAAGTATTTTGAATGTTTAGAAAAAATATGGCAGCATGAAGGGGATGCGTGGCTTAATAATGTGCAAACGACGCAAACTAGCATCGTGAGCACATTACCATAGAATAAAACCCGCAGCGCTGAATTGCAATGCGTGCGAGCTGCGAAATAGCGCGCACGTGCAGCACGATAGCGTTGTGGAAGGTAGTACAGATGGTTCACGCACACCACCACCGCCATATGCGGATGGGGGTGTAGGTACAGTCAATGTGAAAACCCATAAAAATGTAAGAGATCCAGAGTAAGGTAGCTTAACTATTGTTTATTTTCTCCCTCCCATACCCCAACTACCAGTGCCCTCTTGCTTCCATATAAGGGAGAGGTACACTGCACATAGACACGAAAGCCTCAGGGTCCCAGGGACTAACCCAGTATTGTTTGTCAAAGCTTTATAGAACTGTTATGTTTAAATGATATTAAACTGTTGTGCTTTATCTTTCACATACAGGACGCAAGGCTGCCAAAGACATACAACAGCCATACCCTGCTAAGGTTAAATATTTGAAGTACTGCCCTACTCAGGGGACAAGGAAACAATAGAACCGTAGACATTTATAACAGAATTTTTTATTGCAGGAATTTTGTATCAATACAGTATCCTTAGAATTAGTGATGGAAGGAATACTCATTTCACAAGTAATATCTTTTACCACATGTGTAAGGTGATAGGTACTAGTATCAAGATCATCCCAGACCACCTGTCTGTCTCCCGTTGAGATACTGTTTGCCAGGTAGCCTCATGTGAAAATATTAAGAGGTTACTGTGCAGGTTCTCATGACAATGTGTAAGAACAACAGGAATTGAAGTGTTATTTACTAACATGCCTGAAGCAAACTGTAATGATGTTAAACCTGGAGAAAAATTCATTTGATCTAATAATTTCTTGTGTTCAGATTGCCTGATTGATTGGGGGATAGAACCATATCCGACGTGTTAACTAAATTCTACATCCTCAAAGGGTGGCCGACTAAGATACCAGAGTCCATTCTACCAAATACAGGGAGGATTAATCTACCGGGGGAGATGCAAGGCGGAGACGAGGCCGATAGCATGGACCTGTCGATCGCGAGCTTGTGCCGGGAAGATTAAAAGGTGACTGTGAGCTATCTGAGCTAAAGAAATTGCAGATCAGTGTTGTAGCAATGGACCAGTCCGCTGTATTCATTTTTGTATTCTTTTTCAGAGTTTTCACCATCCTGGGTTGCTCGGGGATTCCTGGTTTCGGTGATAGGGGACTGATACAGACAATGGGAGCTGATGTCGGCATTGATGCAGAGGAGTCGAAAGGAGGAGTGCTATACCAAACCAGGGGAGTGCCGGTCCAATATGTAGTGTATAATAATGTAGCCTGAGTTTGAGTGGTCATGCATGGATATAACGTTTATGTTGTTTTAAGTCATCTTAGGTAATGCAGTCCCAACCCCTTCCAAGGCTCTCCTTATAGGATAGGTGCATCCCAACATCTTTCCCATGATCCCTTAAGGATCCGCGGTGTGCGTATAAGGACAGTTTCATGTCCCTCCCGGAGACGCATTATCTGAATGGTTCAAATGACCATATCGTGTCATACCATAATAACATTGAACGGTATATTCTCATGCATGGCTAAACAGATTCAGAACAGGTTGTGATAGCGCTTGATTGGCTATCAAAGGGTGGACTGTCAAAACCGGATAATTGGCGAAGACAGAATCTGTTTGCAATTGGAATTTTTGCAATGCTGTCTTGTAAAGGGCCAAGACTCCATCTCAGAAATAAAATCTCACAGCACTATTTTGTAAACAAAAGGTACATAGTCAGCCTTCCTCAAACACAGGCAGACTAAACAGGGAGGCTCCGACAGCACAGCTGGAAGCCTCCTTCCTGTATGAGAATTAAATTCACTGTATAAACACATTTTGCAATTTGCAGTTTAAGAACATCAGAAAAATACATGTGTGCTTGTGTATGTGTATATATATATATATATATATATATATGTGTGTGTGTATGTGTGGCCCATTTATAATATCACACAGACTTATATTTGAAAAGTAGCAAAATTCCCTGCAACTCATACACACAATGTTAAACAGAATACAGTCAGTTTTTTTAGTGATCCTTCCCAAAATCATACTGGCATGGCCACACACACACATAGATGCCCTTCCAGCTTAGTGCTGCTCGCTGAGTGCCCCACCGACCCTCAGACGCACAACGCAATTCAGTGGTGTTTTCCCCGCATACATACATTTAAAAGCAATGGTCCCGTAACGCAAAAAGGATAATTAAGAAATGAATGTTTTCTGTAACTATGGCTTAGTAAATGACAATTGAACTGTGTGTGGAACCATACTGATCGACTCTGTTTCTACAGCATTCCGGTGACATCAATATGAAGATCAGAACATGCGGCTATGAAATATGAATGTTAGAGAGAATATCTATTTGAAATGTTGTTTTCCATAGCAGCTTAGATTTGCATGTTGGGGGATACAAAAGGAGGTTGGAGACCTTTTGTATCCATTTGGAATTGTCCAATAAATGCCCTGTAACAGATTTCTAACCTTACCAAAAGACAATAACATGGTGTAGGCCTATTTACATTTTTGTCCAAAGGACTGGTTATTCCAGTCTAATCAATAGAGCTAGCTAGCTGAGAGTAGAAACAGTAGTCTCAGGTAACTAAAAGGATACTCCCTTTCTGATGACCTCACAGGTAAAAGGGGGCGGGAACATAGCATGTACATCCTGAGAAAACACAGTTTAGCAGACACACTTGCAGATTTTAGAAGGAAGAGAGAGGTACACTCCCTGACCAGACAACGGAAGAATGGGTCTCAGTTCCTCTGGGTTGTTATAGCTGAGTATAAAATGTGCAATATTTAGCCTATTTGGGTGTCTGTAGCTATGTGGTGTTAATCTGTTATTAGCTTAGCATGGTGTGTGGTTTGTAGTTTTCTAAGGATATTCATGGGTCTGTGTTGGCATGCAGTGGATGATGTGTTGTCTGGTCTGTGCTTTTCATCTGCACTGTAGGGTATAGTGGTCTGTTGTCAGCATGCAGGAAAGGGATTGATTGTGGAATTGTTGTGATATTTGTGAATGATTGATGCTGGTTGATTGAGATCCTCTGATGTGTTCTGTGTTGGGGCCTGCCATGTGTTCTGTGTTGGAGCCTGCCATGTGTTCTGTGTTGGGGCCTGCCATGTGTTCTGTGTTGGGGCCTGCCATGTGTTCTGTGTTGGGGCCTGCCATGTGTTCTGTGTTGGGGCCCTGCCATGTGTTCTGTGTTGGGGCCTGCCATGTGTTCTGTGTTGGGGCCCTGCCATGTGTTTGGAGATGGCTTGCCTCCATGTGGGGTGAACAAGGGAAATGGTGATTCTGCCCAGTTGTGGTGTTGTGTGGGTCAGATAGGTATATTGTCTTTGTTGTGGTTGTGGTCATTGATGGATGATTTGCGGAGTTGCAGCTTGGTGCAGGATGGAGTTTGCCTAGGGATCATGAGGCTTGCAAACAAAGGAAAAACATGTGCTTCGGCCCTTCCCCCTCCCCACGGTCTAGTGACTACTGGATGAGGTCTGTAGTAGGATGGTATTGTTGTATATTGGAATCAGCTTGTGTGGTACATGTTGGAATATTAAATGGTGCAGTGTTTGCCTGATGTGTTGGCATATGATATTCAGCTTGCATATTTAACTAACTATGGCATTATGGGAGATTTCAATGAGGTAGCTTCATAATGGAGTTTGTTTGTAGACCATGCGGTTTGGACAATAGGGCAGGAAGCATTCCCAACCCCCCCCCTCACACACACTCCATCACCAGCCATCTTGAACATGTGCTTTGAACATGTGCTCTCAGCAGACATTGATATATCTCTCATTGTATTTTAATATGTCTCTTTCTCTCTCTCTCTCTCTCTCTCTCTCTCTCTCTCTTTCTCATATTGCTCATTGTATTTTGATCTTTAATAACCGTTTCATGTATTTTAACTGTACCTTATGACCTAATGTTTGTACAATTTATTTGCGCTCATTATTAGATCATAGCGTTGTAACATCTGTACTTTTACCTGAATAATAATCTTTAGCGCTTCAGACCGCTATTCAACTGTCTCGGTATTTCATTAATGGTATAATCAAAATAGCGACATCTTGTGGTTTTAGAAGGTACAGGCAGGGTTTTGTCTTAGAGATTCTAGGCAGGTGAATCTTAGAGGTTTATAGGAAGGAATATATTAAAAGGTTAATTTACAAATTTAACACCCTTTACTTATGACACAGGCGCACGCTTGGCACTACTTTGTTGATGCACGTGCGGCTACTGCGTACACAATTCACAAACACAGAAAAAAAAAAAAATTATTTTGCACTTGGAAGGAGCACCCCTGATGGACAGAGCACCCCCTGGACAACACTACAGCACCCCTTTAGGACTGGGACACTGCACAGGACTTTGGAGTGGACACAGCCCCTATGGACAACTGACTGCACAACACAGCCCAGCCAGCCCCTATGGACTTTGGAGGAGTGGACACAGCCCCTATGGACAACAGCAGCACAGCACAGCACAGCACAGCACAACACTACACTGCACTACACTACACTACACTACACAGCCCAGCCAGGCCTAACTCACACCCTCCCTCTTCACTGTCCACAACCGAGTGAGAAAATAGCGCCGACACGGGTACCTTGTATAGAATCCAAAACCCGCGAGACCCGGAAGGCGTAATGATGACGTTTTGCCTCGATTTCAGATCCGAGTCAGGCAGGAAAAGTCGAGCCTGAATCGGATCGGCCTCGGATTGGGGAGGCTCGGGGGGGGTTCGGATTTCAGAAATCCGAACCCGCTCACCCCTAGTGAAAATGCAAAGACACCACCCCAGGAAAGGACTTGCATAGGAGTCCTAGGTGCATCAAAGTGAAGGAGATGACATCCTGACTAGTTTCTCAGCCTAATGGAACCGGCTGTTTTCTTCACTTTGATGCACCTAGGACTCCTATGCTCAGCACCACTGCGGTCATTTCAGATCCACACAGAGCAGCTACACAGCAGAGCTTGTTGTTACCATGCAGACTGAGGCCTGTATTCAATTAGAGCCGAGCCGTGATGATTTAACGCGGCCCGGACTGAAGACAGACTTCGCCTGTTTTGTCGGTGTTAAAGTATCGCGCGCGTGCCCGCGTATCCCCGTATTCATTTTCAAAGTGGGCAAAAACGGGACCCGGCGATACTTGAATCGCCGAAAAAAAACGGGAATTTTCGGGAAAAAATTGTAGGATCCCCATAAACATGTCCAGACCTCAGGGATCACTATGGGTACCCCCGTTTTTGCCTGCAGAAGAAAGTCAGGGTTTTTAAATAGCCGCGGCAGGTGTTTTTTTCCCGACTTTGAAGAAGTGATGCAGAAGAGCAGTTAGGTTTTTTTGTTCAGTTTTTTAAGTGGTTCCTTCAGATTTGGGGTACATGAAAATGGGTACTAGCATATTTTAAGACCCTAAAGTAATTTTTTAAAAATTCAGCAAAAATGCACCTGCCGGCGGCTATTACAAATCCCGACTTTCTTTAGGAGATAAAAATGGGGGTACCCATAGTAATCCCCTATGACTAAACATCTTTAGGGGGTTTCCTGGATTTTTCCCATAAAATTCCCGTTGTGTTTATACCTGTAAAAAAACAGGTTAAAAGTTAAAAAAAAAAAAGACACAGGGCCCCCCTCCAAAAGCCAAACTAGCCCCAGGCTTGGCAGCCAGTGGTGGTTTCTACAAATACGGGGAACAAAATGTGCAGGGTTCCACCGTATTTTAGAAACCAACACCAGGCTGCAGGGACTAGTGCTGGTTTTAAATATAGGGGGCAATATAATGGGTACCCCCTATATTTAAGAGCAGCACCAGACCCAACCAACCGGGGTGTAATGCCACAGCCCGGAGACCCAATCACCGGGGCTCCAGGTCTAAAGCATTAGCACCCCAAGTCGGTCAGCGCAAGCCGGTGATCTCGGGGGAGTCGGGGACTCCCCAAAGAAGGGTCCCCCCCTTCCCGAGCACCCCAGGCTTACGCTGAAGCCCGGGTACCCCACGTCGCTATGGGTCTCGCACCAAAGGGGGCGTGCTGTCGATGGTGAGTGGTGCCGGGGGTTGCTTCCCGTGGGAACACCTACCGTCTGGGGCCGGCCCCACTGACATCACTAGTGCAGGCTTGCCAACCCTCCCGATTTGGCCGGGAGCCTCCCGATTTTCGGGTGCCGCTCCCGGCCCCACGAAATGGCAGGCAAGCCTCCCGGAAGCCTCCGACCCTCCCGTCCTCCCCCTGAAAAGATTAGAAACCCCAAAAGCAGGGGAGCCGGTGACGCGATTCGCGCTGAATCGCGTCATCGCGGACCCGCTCCCTGCTTCACACTGCCAAAAATAACGGCATTGTAAAGAGGGGCGGAGCCACGATGATGCGATCGTGCGGCTCCGCCCCCAGCTCCACCAACTGGCTGGCCCGCCCCCAATGACCGCCCCCGCCCCCCCCACTGTTAGCCGACAATCAGCTCCCTCCCGGAAGGCTGGAGCTGATTATCGGCAAGTATGCACTAGTGATGTCAGTGGGAGTGCTTTTGGCTCTGATAGAGCCAAAAGCACTCCTGGGCTTGCGGCAGCGAGACCCTACCGCAGGGTCTCGTCGCAAGCCTGATGGTCGCGACGGTCTTGACCATCGCGACCATCTTTTTGGCAGCTCGCATAAGCTGTGGGTGGTCACCCACAGCTATGCGAGCGGCCAGGAGGAGGCCGGGTAGGAGGGCCCTAATTCAGAGCGAGCGCTCTTGTCAGAGCATCCGGCTCTGAATCAGGCCCTGAATACGGAGGAAAACTAAAACAGGCGATAATGATGTCATCGGCGGTAAGTTACCGCGAATTCGGACTTAACGCCTCAAATTGAATACGGCTCTTAGTGTCTTACAGCTGACTTTTCTGTTCACTGAACTGTCCATACTTCACTCATGTGCACAACCAACGGCATTTGTCAGACATCACGGATCCCATCGGAGGTATACGTAGGAGAGGCCTCTCCACTTTCAGTGCTGGTTTAGCACAATCACCCTTGTTTTGTATTTTTCTCATGAGAGACTTCTGAGACATGGACACACTTGGAGATCACAGGTACACATCCACCAATGTGGATTATAAATTGTGTTACCTACTAATTGTTCCCCACTTGCAGGACATTTACTATGCATTCATCTGTCATACTAAAAATGTATTCTAATTAAGTTACAATTACTACAAACTGTATCCATCCCTGCACTGCTGGATCATTACTCCAATTGGATTTTACCTGTGCTCATTATTACGTAACTTTTGCTGTTGTACTAAAGGAGCTATATTCTTGGTCCTCATCGGTTCTGTGTGGACTATTTTTCATATATATTTTTAAATTTGTATTTGTTATTTAATATTTATTTTTTTATGGTTATTTTTATGTGGCCACATTGTTGCTTACTTATTTAGTTATTCCAGTGCTATCAACTACTCATGTTCACCTAGGTCCATTAGGTCAGATATTTACTATTATATTGTACCTATAGGATTTGTTTTTTATTTCTGTGCTCACATTGATATTTTGTATTTTAGACATTAAATGCATTCATACTGGTACCACAGCACTCCCAATATTTGTTTTCTTTGATAGGGGTTTGCCACTACCCATTTGGTGAGCTGCAGTTTGTATCCCACAACAGATTAACACTGAAGTGCCCAGTTTTATCTCACCTTTGATCAGACACCAACAGGCCTTTCTTCTTAGAGGTGGATGTTCTCTCACAGTAATTCGAGGACAATAAGATAAACCCATGTGGGTTCTTTTCTAAAACATTTTCCCCGGCAGAGAGAACTTATGCCATAGGAGAGCAGGAATTGCTGGCGGTCAAGTTAGCCTTGAAAGAGTGGCATTACCTACTCGAAAGTGCCAAGTTTCCTTTTACTGTATACACCGACCATCGAAACCTGTTGTTCCTAAAGAATATCCAGTGCATCAGTTCTATTTTGGCCCGCTGGGCTATATTCTTTTCACGTTTTAGTTTTACTCTGACTTATCGTCCTGGATCCCTCAATCAAAAAAACGATGCTCTGTCACGCTCCTTCTCTTCAGATAGCAATGTGGAAAATGTATATATGAGGGTGACCTGGAAGCGCTGCAAACGTAATCAGGGAGAGCAGTCCAAGTTTAGAAAGAGGTGTACCCACACCTAAAGCAATTGATAAAAAATATGTGTATCAAATCCTAAGCGCTACCCTTCATTCAGTGTCTCCTTATTGTGACAGTATGACACCATATACACTTTTAAAAGGTAACAGGTATAAATTTAATGATGTTCAAAAAAGTAAAAAAACAATAATAAAAGATGATTTGTAATCCACAACTTTGATATTCAAATAGCAGCAAATAGTTTCATGATGATATCAATGTATACTACAAGCTGAATATCCTTAGATAAATAAATAGTCAGATGGCTGCTTTACCAGATCCAAGAAGTATGTGTGAGAGGTACAAACGGTATGAAGATTATTTCGGAATCCTCCTCCACCTTCTTGACACGTCCCTCTGTCCTGGCTACAGCTGTCTAGCGCCTCCTCTCCTTCCAATGCGTTTCGGGACCACCTGCCCCTATATCAAGGCCTGCGGAATCAAGCAATGTGGAAGTCCACAGAGAGACCCCAGTCTTCGGCTCTAAGATCTTCACTACCATTCAAGTACAACCTCCTCCTGGGAAAACCTTCGTGGCTCCGGAGTTACAGAAACAACTTCTGTATTGGGCTTATTCATCTCTCTTTGCTGGCCACACAGGTATTTGTAAAATGCTAGGATTCCTGTATTGGACCGTGGAGTACAGTTCATGGCCAGATTTTGGAGAGCTCTCTGTTCTACTCTACAAGTCAAATAAAATTTCGCTACAGCCAATTACCCTCAAAGTAATGGATCTATACAAAGGGTGAACCAGGACCTGGAGACGTTTTTAAGAATTTACATGTCATCCTCCCAAGATAATTGGTCTGACTCTCTTCCTTGGCCAGAATTTGCGCAAACTTCCTCTTACCCTTCTTCATCTGGTCAGTCACCATTCTATGTGTTTTATGGCCTCCATCCTAGAGTTCCTGTATTTAATGACCTGTCAGTCTATGTTGTTCCTGCAGTTGATTCTACTCTATGGAAATGTGCTCAGATTTGGACAGAAGTTCATGCTACTCTCCTCAAGACCTCTCAGCATTATTAAAATGGAGCAGATAGGAAACATAAAACTGTTCCCAAGATGCAAGCAGGGGATCAGGTCTGGCTTTTCACCCGCAACCTACGCCGCAGGGTTCCGTCCATGAAATTTGCAACCCGGTTCATCAGTCCAGTGCAAGCTGTGTGAGAGTTCTCCGTGCTCCTTAGCTCAGTGTGATAATTGCAGTCCCAGCAGTGCTCCGTTTCCTGCTCTGTCTCCGTCATAGGCTGTTCCCAGATCCCTGCATCTACCCTGCTATACCCCATCACTCACCCCACGGTTTGTGACCCCTTCAGCTCTCCAAACTCAGAGCCCACTCCAGTACTTCAGACCTCTGTTCCTCAGTCACACCTCCATTGGACTTTATTTCTCTGCCTGACACCTGTTCCCAGCCTCATTACTTGGACTTTGTTTTTCTACCTGACACCTATTCCCAGCCTCATTATTTGTTTTTCTACCTGACACCTGTCCCCGGCCTCATTTATTGGACTTTGGGGGCGATTCAGACCCAAACGCTAAGCTGCTCTCTCTCACAGCCAAAAGGGGCCGGTTATGCAAATGCCGCATTTGCACGGCCAGGCTAAAGATCTCGCCCTCTATTTCTTAGAGAGCGATGGCAGAGTCATCGCACGCCGGTGTAAAGACACTCACTTTTCTTTCTTAGCACACGTTATCGCCAGGAAGTGTGTGATTAATCAGTAACATCGAGAGGCATCAGAGCTGCTCGCAGCCCTTAAGGTAGACCCTACCCCGCACTGCAGGCTGAAATACAACCAGGTGACGTGTACAATGATGCCTCCATGCTAATTATGCTCGCACAAAGAACGCCGTTTTAAGATGCTCAGACACACCTGCATTCGCACATCCTCTCCCCCGTTTTCCAGGACCTTCCCCTGTTACCACCCACAAACGGCACTATCTGTCACTCAAAGTAGCGCCCTGTCTTTGTGCTATGAGCGCACGATTCCCGATTGCAGTGACTGGCTAGCACAAGCTTACTGCGATGCATATGCATTTGCAGACGGGCAACTATCGGCCATAGCGTGCGATCGCGGCTTAGCGAATGGGTCTGAATCAGGCACTTTGTTTTTATGCCAGACATTTATTTTCAGCCACACTTCACTTGGACTTTTTTATTTCTGCCAGTTTATATATATCTACCACCATTTCATGAAATACAATACTTCTATTAAACCTGCTGCATTTCTATACTGCAAACCCGTTCCAGTTTCTTCTCCTGCATTCACCCCGGGTCAAAAATAATCCAAACCTGACAGTAATTATACTTGTATATACCTCATGTATATCCTTGCAATTTAACTGTGTCCTCTTTCCCTCTCCTTCTGTAATGAATACCGAGCAAAAATAACCATGTAGATGATCTGCTATTGCCTTGTCTCCCTCCACAAAACTCTCACTGTCTGTCTTCATTCTTTTTATTCCACCATTTGATTTTCTTCTTTCATTTACTGTATATACTTAAAAAAAAGTGTTGGCCCCTTTACTTACTGACTGGGCCATTTTCTCTTCAGCCTGTGCCTTTGCACATCTGATCAGTTTCTTGGCCTCCTTCCTTCTGACAAGATATACCTCTTTGGGGCAGATTCAATTGGGCACGAGGTTTAGCGAGGAAAAAACCTCATGCCCAATTTTGGAATACCACTGGTATGCGCGCTCCCTATACCCACGGTATCCAATTTAAAAAAAGTGGTTGCGGGGCTCTGAAAACCCAGCGCCACGTAAAACCAAAAAAAATAAAAATTCTTCACTTACCTGCCTGGGGGTCTCCGGTGGTCTCTGCGGCTCCCGGTGGCCTCCCGTCTAACTTCTTACTGGAGAGGGGGCTGCTGGGAGTCCCGGAGGCTGCTGGGAGGTTCCAGGGGCTGGTGGGAGGGGCAAGGGCTGCTGGGAGATGTAGTTCATCCAATGGCCATTGCGTGGGGTGGGGTCACACAGACACTGGGGACACACACGCACACAACATTCATACACACACTTACTCACACACACTGACATACTCATCCTGCAGCAGAGGACCCGACTTCCAACACTGGATGCAGAAGAAGATGCAGAAGACAGCGCTACAGATGGTAAGTAATTAAGAACTAATTAAGCTAATTGGATACGTCCAATTGCATAATTAGTCCTCACGGGGGGGAACCGCCGGGGTGCCAGAGCAAGTCCCGGTGATATTTCTTAAAATTAACGATTTTAGGAAAAATCAGAGTTGCTCAGGAGGTACGAGAATAAAAACCTCCCGATGCTTAAAAAAATAAAAAATCCGCACCTATTTGAATAGCAAAAAACCCGCACCTGCAGGAAAAACCTCGCAGGTGCGGGTGTTTTGTGATTCACGCACCCAATTGAATATGCCCCTTTGTCTTCATTATTCTGAGTCTGCTTATATTTCCTAAATGCCCTGTTTTTTGCTTTCACACTAGCTGATACTTTTGTGAACCACACTGGCTTCCTTTTCAATGTGCCTTTCCTAACCCTTTTGATGTGCACAACAACCACTTCCTGTTATTTGGAACGCATAGAAAGCGGAAGCGGCATGACGTCACTTCCAGTGACCGCGAGGAGGACACGTGGCGGGAAAACTGATTTTTTTTCCGGAAATTGGAATGGGTACTTAAAGCCCTGGAGATGCTTATTCACCATGCTCCTGAGGAAGGATTAAGCTATTTGAAACGTATTGAGCAGGTGACCGCACATGGAACGCTGAGCCTGGGGAACTGTGAACTGCACGAGGGACCCCTTTGGTATCCGGAACAATTGGTTTCTCCCTATTTAACACCTATTATCGGTACCCCTATCCTGCTTTTCCGGTGTGATGCTTACTAATGACACTATAAGCTGAATTTTATTTATACAAATGTGTGTTCTGTCGTCTGAATAAACTTTTCTGTAAATATATACAGTATTGCACTATTTGTGGTTATCTTCTTCTCTTTGAGCTGATCCTACATTTGAAGTTGGAGTCTCCTATGATGTAACAGATTGGGAATACTACATGTTTTTTATTCATTTGAAACATGTGAGTGTTCCTTTGTTATCATCAGTACAAGTGTATATTTACTATCAGTATTGCACTATGTTTGGTTTCTCTTTTTGAGATATCGATACAAAGGAATTGGAATTTAACACATATTGAAATTGGAGAAATAAGCATAAGAAGATTTACATGCGGAGGACTTCATTGTGGTTCTTTTTTTGGAAGTGTAAAGAGACATTGTTTGGCAGCGCCAAAGGGTGAATCTTGACTTTTATTCAGTTCTTTTTATATTTATCAGTGAGTTTTTACTGACCTCTCTCTCCACAAAAAAATGTTTTCTCAACAAATTCTCTCCCTCTCCATTATTTTCTCTTTGATAAGATCCTATATTTGTTTTTTTCTTCTCTATAATTACCTATCTCTGCAATAGCATCTTGTTTGATTGTGGAATGCCCATAATAGGCAGGTGGCATGATGCATCGCAGTCGGGATGTGATGAATCCCGCCGTTCTTCGCATGCATGCCGGCGCTGGTAATGTCAGTATGCATGAAGGAATGAGCAAAGAACTGCCTTCTTGGTAAGACCCAGAAGCCCCTCTGGTGTCCTTCTGCGCATGTGCAGAAGGACGCTCGCATCACGGGGGGTGATGGGAGGGATCTGATTGGATCCCCCTCACAGCACTCTCCCGATAGAAGCCCATAGACATCTATATACACCCCACCGCAACCAAGACCCTGAGTGCATTGCATTCCGGGACTTGATGCATATGAGAAATGCTGTCAAACCTACATTTTGGGAGTTTGACCACATTTCACCCTTTGCTGCATCCCGCCTAATGTCTCAGAGATCTTGATCCTGTTCTACCATATCTCTCTCCACTTCATGTTTCTTTATTTCTGATAATATCTACTTGTTCATTTCTCCTCCCTATATGGTCTTGAATCAATACCCCTGTCTTGGTCGGTTATATTGGGTTCATAGAACCTCCGCAATGTTGATCCTGACCTATCCTGTCTCTCTATATGAGGAGTATAGAATAAGTACAGGGGCTCCAAAGCAATTCTTTCCTACCCGCACAGTTCCTATATATGTTGTCCATATACTGTAGTCTAGTCTCCAAAATCTCTTGATCTTTTATTTCTCTTTTTTCTATTGGTTGTGTTCTAACTTCTTACCTATTTCTAAAATTCATAAAATTTCTCCTTTGAAGTGTGTGTTGTTCTCTATTCTCATAGCTATGATCTGACTCCCTCTTACTTGCTAAAAACATATTTTGTCTTTCTTTTTCACTGTTGTATGTAGGGATGTGTGCCGGACCATTTTTGCCGGATTTGGATTTGGTTCTAATTCGTCGTCCGGCTTGGATTTGGATTTGCCAAACTGCGGTGACTGGCTTTGGATTTGGATTTGGATTTTTTTTACAAAAATTTACAAAAAAAAGCTGAAATCACATAAATTGGGCTTTTTTTTCTTCCTAGAGTATTATTAACCTCAATAACATTGATTTCCAGTCAATTTAGAACACCTCGCAGCTTATAATATTGTTTTCAACATTATTTGCCAAAGGTTGCAGTGAGCTGACTGGTTACTAAGCGACAGAGCAGCGGCACAATGGCACAGACACCACAGTATAAAGCACATCTATGACACATTGCCACACAGCAGTGGCAGAAATGAAAAGTAGTGCACCCACCCAGTGGGGTACAGCCAGCAGAATCACAGGACTTGTTTACAAAGTAGGCTACGGCCCTAGGAGTCACAGTGCACAATCTTACTCACATTACACCACACATAGGGCCTGATTCACATTACACCACACATAGGACCTCATTCAGAGTCGGTCGAAGCGGCCGCATGGTCGTACAATCAACGACCGCAAAATCCGATCGTACGGCAGGGCGATCATAAACAAAGTGACGCCCATTCGTTAGCACTGCACCTCCTCTAGCTACCGACTGATCTGAACGAACGATCGAGTCAATCGTAGTCAGGCGCTGACAGTCGCTGTATGCTAATTATGTTCTGATGTTTGCGGCCGTATGTGCTGTTTTGATGGTCACATGTCATGTTTACATGGACTATCGATCAGCTTGTTATTAGCTTGTTGGCAATTATCTAATTAAGTGTTTAACTCTTGCTGTTCTTTCAACTGAGTTTTTTCTCATGTGTCAATAAACTTTATTGTTCATTTCGTGGTTGTTTTCTCCGTTCTTATTTTTTCACACAATGTTAAAAACAAAGTAAGGTTTATTAACTGTGAATGTCCATTTACTAATTGTGTTTACTTTATAAATGCATGTGCATTTTGCGTTAGGATCATTTGCACTCTTATGTTTGCAATTGCACACTGTGTGTTGTAGCCAATCAAATCTGACCTTATTTTTCGGGACACATGATTAAAGGATTGGCCAATAGTGGTGTTTTTGATGAAAGTGTAAATATTTTAGCCAATCATATTTTTGGTACCCCATGTATATTTCTTGTTTTGTGTAAAAACGCCCATTGCCATCATGAGAGCCGCAGCATTTACCAGGAGAGAGTTGCTTATCTTGGTAAACATCATGGACAGGCGTATCACCCAGGCTGTGCCGCCCATTTAGAATCGCACAAAACGGGCCGCCTATGCGGAGGTGAGGCGAGCCCTCCGATCAGCGGGGTATAGGTGAAACATTGCCCAATTAGAGCGTCGCTGGTCGGACCTGGGCCACCAGTCGCCTGCGCTCCTCATGACTTTGCGGGCGCATATACGCAGACGTAAGTATGTGTACTTGTATTGTGTACCCGAAATTCTAAACTTTTGTTTTTGTATTTTATGTTTACATTTTAGAAGCCCAGCGGAGACAGAGAAGAAGGGTACGCCAAATGCAAAGACAAGCTACTGTCAACCAGCAGCCCTCACCTGCATCTCCTCAACCCAGCCCTAACTCCCCACCACCATACTCCCCCAGTAACCCTCCCACCCTTTTCCAATCCTCCCCAAGTCTTCCTCCCTCCCCTGCCCACTCATCTCAAATGTCGCAAATCTCCCCTCCCTGTGATCTTTCCTGCTCCATTTCCCCTTCAACCATTCCCCCCACTCCCGAATATTCTCCCTCACCCGAAGCTTCTCCAGCACCATCTGTTGCTGTGTCGGAACACTCTCAGGGTATGTTTTTTTATTTTTAATTGTTTGGGGTGTTGTTGTTATCCATGTATTTGTTCAAATGTCTGACCTTTTTTGGTTGTTTAGAAAATTTGCTGTATGGGGTTCAACATCATTGCGCAGTAATGCTGTTTTTCAGACTTACAACCTTATGTTTATTGGCTGGCCTTTTTTTTGATTTGTGGACTTCAAAAATATAGGTTTATTGGTTTTTCAAAAATATTTTGGAGTTGGAGGAAATAATGATTAAATTTGGATTAGTATTTTACAATGTAAAAAAACCTGTCACCAAACTTGGCAAGGTGCTAGGAACCAGACTACCCTTGTTCATGTTGTGTACACTGTGTTTAAAATATACTAATGTACTTAGGCAAAGTGATGTTTTACATAGCAAAAAAAACCATTATATTTTTGGTTTATCAACAACATTCTAGAAGTGAATACGTGCATTGTGTTTTAAGGATATGGCCATCATGACTTAAGAATACACCTCCCATTATTTGTAACATCATCACAGTGGATTTTGGATTATGCCACATAGTTAGGGTTTAAAATTAGTTGAACAACAGAAAAGTAGCAACCTATTAATAATGTTGTGTGTCTGTTACTTTCAAACACACCGTGACATCAGTGTGTTTCAACACTTTTTGGTACACTGAATAATGTGTAATGTTCAAATGTTTCTAATTGTAATGAAGTATTTAATCCTCATTTTTATTTTTTTTCCACAGATCTATCCCACATCCTGAGGGAAATTTGGGAGGAGCTGTGAGAGACCTCGGGCTACTTAATGCAGGCCTACTGTTGCCTCCAAAGATTAGTGGGGCATTTGGGGGATGTGTAGTTTTTTTTTGGGGGGGGGGTTTACATTTTTATGACATTTAAAAAAATAACGTTTTGTTATTTCCAACATTTGTCCTCTTTTTTGCCACACATTAAAGGGTGTAATTCTGCATGTCAAAAAATTTAGGAACAAAGATGGGTGCCTTTCCATAGTGTAATAACTTAAAACATGTATTAGTAAACCTTAAGAAAATTTGCACTAATGTTTATTTTTCAATTATGGGTTAGCATACATTATACACCTCAAAATGGCTTACAATTTTTTAACACAAGCAAACAACAACATTTTTAATTCATTTAAAACATTTATTACCTAACAAACATGTTGCCAACAGGCTTTTCATGGTAACAAAAAATTCAGAACAGATTCACACATAACAAATGTCCTCATGGTTTGGGCACATTAAACATCTGGCTTAGTCAAACATAAACAACTATAGTAAAAAACAAACAGATTTTGGAATGGAAAACATATCAATTACTAAAACAAAAGTCAAATTAACTAAACATGTTGGGGGATATCCGTGCAAAATGTGTTAGTTGTCCAAAAACATACAGGGTATTGCCAATGGGTTCCATTTTTTTTGCATGTTTTGAAAGTGTTGTGATTTTGTTGGTAGAAAAAGAAAACAAAAGAAAAAGGGACACATTAGAATACATTTTGCAAAATTGTATTTTCTTTTCTCAAAAATGTAAATATGCATACCTAAAAAATCGTGAAACTACATAATCGCGTCTGCCCCCCCCTCCCCGACAGCATCACAACACCTTCCTCCGGGGGGCCATCCTCTGGCAAGGCCTCCTCTGGCTGCATGGGTACTCGACTCATTATTGCAATGTTGTGTAAAATCCCACACAGGACCACAATGCGAGAAACCATATCCGGCGAGTACATGAGTGCACCACCAGAGTGATGGAGACACCGGAACCGGCCCTTTAAAAGGCTGATACAGCACTCCACCACCTGCCTGGTGGCAGTAAATGCGGCATTATATTGAGTTTGGGGCCCTGGTGTGGGAGTCAAATAAGGAGTCAGCAGCCAAGGCATGCAAGGATATCCACTGTCACCTGATGGAAATGGGACAACAAAAGATATACATTTAACATGAGAACCTGTTTACACTATTACTAGAAAGACATACTGGATTTTTACTTACCAAGAATCCATGCGTCACCAGCTTGCAGTGTGCTTAATTTTGGCCAAATCCCTGAATGCTGGATCACATACGCATAATGGCTGCAGCCTGGGAATTTGGCATTTAGGGAGAGGATCTGGAGGGAGGCATCACATGGCACCATTACATTTAGGGAATGGTAATGTTTGCAGTTCCTATATATTTGTTCCCTGCATGCAGGGGGCTGAAGTGCTATGTGAGTGCCATCCACTACCCCTATGACGTGTGGAAAGCCTGCAATTTAAAAAAACTTCTGCTTTACCACATCAAGGGCTTCCATATCCAAAGGCATACTAATAAAATGTGCTAGATGATTGAAAAATGCATCTAGCACACGCCTCAGGATCCGTGAAAATGAGGGCTGGGAGAGGCCACCCACCAACCCCACAGTGGTTTGGAAGGAGCATGAGGTGCAGAAATGTAACACCGCCAACAACTGTGTAAGTGGTGAGATTGCTGTAGGAATGTTAATCTGACTTTCTAGATCATTCTTTATTATTGAAAGAGTATCTAGGATAATATTTGGAAGCAGGCGATAAGTGGTTAAAACCACATCATTAGGCATTCCAAAAAGGGTGACACATGTTCTATATATCTTGGCCCTTGCACGCCTCCTATGCCTACGCCCAGGAGGAGGCTGAGGAAGGTTGGTGGGGGTCAACATGGCCACTATTAGCTGTCCAACATCGCTCTGTAAAGTTAAATATATATTTTTAATTGGTTCTCCAGAGTGTATTTTGATATTTTGTGCAAAAATACTTAGCTTTATAATAATGGTGCATATTCTTACAGGGTCGGGCAGTGCCATCTTCGGAAATCACTACATGTGTATTTGTTGTATGATTTTAAAATGAGAGGGAAAAAAATGGAAAATACATTTTTTGAGGTCAAACCAATATTACTACTTTTAGTGTTAAAACCATGCTTAATTTGTAAACTCGCAACTATGAATTGTTGTTAAATGTACAAAATTACAATTTAAAAATAGAACAATAAACAATATTAGCAAAAAATTTGGTTATAAAAATTATAATAAAAAAATAAGTTTGAAAAAATAGACACTTACCTGATTCAAGTCCAAAATGGAGTGTTAAACACCTTTAAGAAATATTTGAAAAAATAAATAAAAAAAGTTAAAAATGAACGATTTTTAGGATTGTTGATCCCAGAAAAAAACAAAAACAAAATGCAGTAGGCTGGCACACTTACTTGATTCTTCGAATAACGTTGGATTTAGGAATAAGACAAAAGCCCGGCCAACCAAACCAAAAAAGTCACTGGATCAAGCACCAAAACTAACAGGGTTTTTCAAAGTCCAAAGCAATCAAATTTGGCAAAACAAAAATACCACAAAAAAGAACCACCATAAAAAAAACACAACAAAAAAGAACCACCACAAAAAAAACACCACAAAAAAGAACCACCACAAAAAAAGGAACACAAAAAACAAACACCACACAAAAAATTAACACAGAAAACAAACACCACAAAAAAAGGAACACAAAAAAAAACCCAACACTAAAAAAAAACAAACAAAAAAAAAACACACAACCAAAATAAATTAAAACCAAAAAAAAAAACACACAAGCACCTCTCAATCAACTTCAAACAAACACCTCTCAAACTAACCACACAAGCACCTCTCAATCAACTTCAAACAAACACCTCTCAAACTAAACACACAAGCACCTCTCAATCAACTTCAAACAAACACCTCTCAAACTACACACACAAGCACCTCTCAATCAACTTCAAACAAGCACCTTTCAATCAACTTCAAACAAACACCTCTCAAACTAAACACACAAGCACCTCTCAATCAACTTCAAACAAACACCTCTCAAACTAAACACACAAGCACCTCTCAATCAACTTCAAACAAACACCTCTCAAACTAAACACACAAGCACCTCTCAATCAACTTCAAACAAACACCTCTCAAACTACACACACAAGTACCTCTCAATCAACTTCAAACTATTAAACTATTAGTAAATACCTCCTGCACCACCAAACACTCCAACTACAACCCACAAGTAAGGGAACATTTGGCTTTGCCTTAAATAAAGAAACCAAACCCCAATTATTGAAACATGCAGGAAACATTGTGCATTAGTTAGGGAAATAAGGATGCACAGGTAACCAACCCAGGGATGCGCTCACATCTAGCCCAACCCACGCAGTGATTACGGAATGCAAGAAAGGTGTGCATTTGTAGTTAGGGAAATAAGGATGCATGGGTAACCAATCCAAAGATGCGCTCACATCTAGCCCAACCCACGCAGTGATTACGGAATGCAAGAAAGGTGTGCATTTGTAGTTAGGGAAATAAGGATGCACGGGTAACCAATCCAAAGATGCGCTCACATCTAGCCCAACCCACGCAGTGATTACGGAATGCAAGAAAGGTGTGCATTTGTAGTTAGGGAAATAAGGATGCACGGGTAACCAATCCAAAGATGCGCTCACATCTAGCCCAACCCACGCAGTGATTACGGAATGCAGGAAAGGTGTGCATTAGTAGTTAGGGAAATAAGGATGCACGGGTAACCAATCCAGGGATACGCTCACATCTATAAAAAAGTCTGCACAAGCAGTATTCTTCATGCTCTCTCACAGGTTAGCAGAATGTCAACCGAGGAGCATGGTGAGCAGAGGCCAAATGAGCCAGGTAAGTGCAAATCACATTTTTTACACAACACAAGAACTGGTCATATTTCCCTAAAATAAACAAAAAACATTTTGTACTATTTTAAAAATTGTTGTAGGTGCTGGGAATCAAAGTCCACAAGTAGAGGAGGAGTAGGCGGGCCCAAGCAGGCCAAGGCCCAGAAACCCTCCATTTTCACGGCTCAAGCTTGAGACATTGGTGACCATGACAACGGAGAACCTAGTCAATGCACCCAGAAATATGGGGGCTGGAGCCAAAGACAGGATTTGGGAGGAGATATCCAGGGCTGTTAATGCTGTGGGGACAACCTACAGAACACAGAAAGTCGTAAAAAAACGGTAAGAAAATTATATTGTGAGTGTACTGAAGTCCAAAGCTTGATCTTCTTTAAAAAAAACTAACACTTTACATTTCCAAAATAACACTGACAGCTGGACGGATTTCAAGTACCAACTGAAGAGGAAGCTACGGAGTAGGGTGAACCATGCTGCGGGGACAAGTGGTGGTCCCATCCCTGAGGAGCTGGGGATGGAAGGTTGGAGACGTTGGCTCAGGGATGTGTGATGGAAGAGGAGATAGTCGGCGTGTCCACTATGGACACTGACATGGCCGACTTCAATGCTCCACATGTGTAAGAAGGTAATTTAATTTTGTTAGACAAAAAGAATAAAGCTGAAACGTCTATGTTTTTTGGGGGGCAAAAAAAAAAACTTTTTTTTTTAGATTCCAGACTCAGAGGAGGTAGTGCCTGCTCCTGAGGTCAGGTCTGGCTCCAGCACAGATGGAGACTCTGCAGGGGAGGATCCAAGTACTCCATCTGGGGACCCTGTGGAGTCTACTCCCGGGCAACCAGCAGACCGAGCAGTGCCTCTCCTCACCAGGTTGGTCTCCCAAACTCAGGAGAACACATGTGTTCTTCTGAGGATGGAGACCACTCTGGTGAGGGTCGCGGTGGCCCTGGAGACCATTTCTGGGGCCCTAAATCGTTTGGCCAATACCCAGGAGCAGGCCAACCCACCTGCCATGATGGAGCGAGACTCTCTTCCTCCCAGGACCACCACCTCTGGCAGCCCAACAGCCACCCCCGCAAGTATGGAGAGCCCTATGCCTAGGCCAGAGGAAATCCCACCTACCTCTGGCCAGGCCAGTCGGCTGTCCGTAGCTTACCTCTTCCTCCGAGCCGGCCCAAACGATACAAGTAGCCCTGGATATCTCCGCCCTCACCTGTTGTCCAGTCCCCATATTTCTTGTCACCAATGTCTCAAGCTCTTTTTTTTTTGCAAAAAATGTTTTTTGTTTTTCTTTATAATTATTTTGATTATATACAAATGTTGCCTAAACAATTATTCTTTACATTGTGATGAAAGGCAAATTTCACAAAATTTTAAAAAAATTCATACCAAAAATGTCTATCTTTAACTATATCAATGTATACAAGGTTTAAACAGTGTGGTATCTGAAAAGGCTGCTACGCAAAACACAATGCTAGATGTTTTAAAAACTGTTTTATCCAAAAACTGTTTAAAAAGCACAAAGAAACATTTGTGTTACGAATTCCCTAATGCACACGCAAGTGAAATGAGTTACAAGGTAATTAGCAGTGTTAATAGTTACAATGCAGCAATCTTAGGGCCTTATTCAGAGCCGTTCGCTATTTGTGGTCGTTCGTTCAAAAACAAGGGGTGGCTATTCAAATGATCCGTTCGCAAATTGCAGTCTGTTCCCACCTCTAAGTCTGAACGAGCGAGCAAAACATACGCTCGTTTTTTTGATAAAAGCTCCCCCTGGCCGCACGCACCATACGTCATGTCCGCTATTTATTAGATTAATCGAGTACATCGTACAGCGTATGAACTGCTCGCTATTCTTGTGGTTGGTGTTTTCAACCGCTATTTTGCGAGCAGTTCTGAGTTAAAAAAAACCAAGTGACGTGGGCAATGATGCTGCTGTATTAATTATGCACTCCCTTAAAACGCCCGTTTTGACCTTTAAGCACGCCTGCGTTCGGATCTCCACTCCCCGTTTTCAAGCACCTGCCCCTGTTACCACCCACATACGCCTCATTCTGTCACTCAAAATAGCAGGCCCTCGCTATATTGCGTACCAACGATTTTCGGCCGCACTGACTGGTTCGCGCATGCGTACTAAAAACCGTACGCATGCGCAGATGTGCGAATATCGCTCGGAACGAGCGTACTGCCGCTAGCGAGTGGCTCTGAATGAGGGCCTTAGCTTCTTGGTTTGTGTTGTTCCAAATCGAAACATCGCAGGTAACATCAGATTAACGATTGTACTGTTGTGGCTTACGGACGCTTTTTGCCTACCTTAGCCTGGACGATCATCCTGTTCGTAGAGTGACGTTTTCATGCATCCGCAAAGCTTGGTTGTACGAAGCAGGTAATTTATGCACTCCCCTAAAATGCCTTGAAACGCTGAAGAACGCCTCCGTTTCCAGACCAACACCCCCGTATACTCCCACAAACGGTCTTTCCTGTCAATCAACTTTAACAATCCACTTCCGTGTCGGAAGCTCTACGACCGACAGTATTTTTGATCGGTAGAGCTCGTACACACATGCGCTCTGCTAGCCGTGCGCAGGCGCAGTAAGAAAAACATTGTATGCGTACGACCGTGCGGTCGCTTTGACCGACTCTGAATGAGGTCCATAGTGCCCCTGATGCACATTACACCATAAAGTAGTGTCTCTTATTTATGTGCCCCTTTTACACAATGCCCACAGTAGTATGCCCCCCCAGTAGCAGGCCCCCCCAGTAGAATGGCCCCCCCAGTAGTATGGGCCCCCAGTAGTATGGCCCCCACAGTAGTATGGCCCCCCAAGTAGCAGACCCCCCCAGTAGCAGGCCCCCCAGTAGTATGCCCCCCCAGTAGCAGCCCCCCCAGTAGCAGGCTCCCCCCAGTAGTATGGCCCCCCAGTAGTATGCCCCCCAGTAGCAGGCCCCCCCAGTAGTATGGCCCCCAGTATTAAGCCGCCCAGTAGCAGGCCCCCAGTAGTATGCCCCCCAGTAGCAGGCTCCCCAGAAGTATGGCCCCCCCAGTAGTATGCACCCCCAGTAGCAGGCCCCCCCAGTAGAATGGCCCCCCAAGTAGCAGACCTCCCCCCCAGTAGCAGGCCCCCCAGCAGTATGCCCCCCCAGTAGTATGGCCCCCCAGTAGTATGCCCCCCCCAGTAGCAGGCCCCCCCAGTATTATGCCCCCCAGTAGTATGCCCCCCCAGTAGCAGGCCCCCCAGTAGTATGCCCCCCAGTAGCAGACCCCCCCAGTAGTATGCCCCCTAGTAGCGCCCCCAGCCCTTACACACATAAAAAATAAAATACTTCCCCGAATCTCCGCTCCCGCGCCGTCCGCTCTGCATCCACGCGCCGAGGAGGGGGCTGGAAGACGGAGCTCATGAGTGAGCTCCAGCCGGCTCCCTCCGTGCAGCAGCCAATGAGAGTCTGTGTGACTTTCATTGGCTGATGTAACAAACACCAGCGGCAGCTGTGTGTTTGTATCTGTGTAGGGCAGACCGCTTTCACAGTGGTCTGCCCTACACAATAGGAGCCCTGATGTTGGATTCTCTAGCTAGAATCCGACATCAGGCGGCCGCCGTTCGACCCCGAATGGGGATCCGAGTCAGGCGGGGAACACCCGAACGCTGTTCGGGTGGACTCGGATCCCCTATGTTCGGAGCGGTTCGGATTCCACAGAATCCGAACCGCTCATCTCTAGTTGTATGTAGTCTTCCTACTAAATATTGTAAACCTTCCTCATAATCCATTCTGTCTCTATGGCATTTTTCCAGTTTTTTTCATCATCAAATCTCTTGCATTTTCCTCTACTCTATATAATAATGTAGTCAATGTAGGGTAGTATTTAATTTGTTTGCTGAAGTACTCAACTTGGTGAGGAGCTGCTGGATGTGTAGTCTGCTTTCCAGCTGCTGCCCCTACATCCCTCTTCTTTACATTTTATCAGCTTCAGATTTCAGGCCGGGTATGACATTGACACAGTAAGTGCTCGCCTATGGGCTGTGCAGTTCCAGGGCTGTAGAGAGCAATTTTGGGCCCGGGTGATGAGGGAGGTGGGGCCAAATCATGGGGTGTTGCCCCGTGGTGCATGACAAATTGGAGGGACCCACTAGCTGTCTCTTCTAATTGGGCATTGAGAAAGACTCAGTAGTGGGGTGAAGCAGGGTACCACTGGATAAGGTTAGCATGCTTAAAGCAATTTTGGCAGTGTGCTGGGTGTATGTTCTGCCCAACCTGAGGTGTGTGTGGTCTCCACTGGGTCTCCTTCATTTTGTGTGCAGTTATACCCATGGACAGGATCCTCTGCTGTCTAGGCATACACATCATCTAGTACATCTATCCAAAGACATTCGTGAGGACCTGGCAATGTGGCAGATTTTTGTGCCTGATTTCAATGGAGTTTGGCAAAGGGAGAACATGGACAACCTTGAGTTGCAGCTGTTTACAGATGCGGCTGGGAGGCGCGTGCTTCAGGGCCTTCACATGAAGCTGCTGATGTGCTGCATTGGTGCTGGAGCTTTACCACATAATAGTTTCAGTGGAGCTCTGGGCCAACTGCCTGCAAGACATGCGTATTGTGCTCTGTGAGATCACTTAGGGGTGGTATATGCTATTAACAACCAGTGAGCTTTGCCTTCTCCAACATTGTGCCTGGCAACTAGTCTCATAGTTTATCTTTAGGAAGATACTTTTACAATGTTACTTTAGCAATGCAACATGCACTGGGAGCTGTCTAAGGTTCAATGGGATAGGTATATAGACAGCTAGTGCCTCCGGCCTGTTTAGCTGTTGATGAATGTACATCTCATGTTTGGCAGAACCTCAATTCGACATCAAAGACCTTGCAGTTAATTCCCTTTATCTCCTGCCATGTACCACATTTACTGTGCTGCATAGAAAGCGTGGCTAAAGTTCCAAGAGGTGAACACTGGCATGCAGGCACTATTAGAATACACCTGCGAGAGTTACAGATCAGGGTATTCTAAGGCATCTATGGCTGGCTCTCTACCAGTTCTTTCTTTATTCCTGAATTCAAAAGGTCACCAAGATGTCACTAAGGGGTTTCTTATCTCACAGGCTCTGAAAAGCTGGGGCAGACACTAACCTGGAAAAAGAGATGTAAGAAGGCATATTGAACTACTGTACGCAGAACCTTTCAATTTGCCCATTTGCAGGTGGCTTTTTCTTTTGCTTACTTTTCAGCATTTCAGATAGAGGAGTTGATGGATTCTTCTAGGGCAGTAGCGCAAGAGTTGGTTGGTACTTTATCTCCAACCACTTTATTTCTCTCCAAGGTTTAGTACAAAGACCCCATAGTTACAAAAGTTACTACATGGGGCAAGAACTGTAGATAGATTGGTGCTCAAGCACATCATGATTTCTGATGAGTTTAGGGATCAATATAAATCTAATTTAACCTAATAGTTATGAGGTGTTTCATCCCCTTCATGAGTTCTTATCTCTTGTGTGTGCTCATTAGTGGAAGTTAGCAGGGGTTATGGAGCTTCTTTGCATTATGTATCATTGTTATTGACAATCATTTCCTGTTTCCTATTTCAGATGATAAAGGGCATGTGGATCATGGGGCACTCATTAATTTTCTGGGCTGGGGTTTATGTTAAAGACAGAAAGTTTACTTGTTCTAGTAATTTAGACAGGTAGGGAAGAGGGGTATGTTGTGGGCACAGTTGAGAGCAGAGTTCATCAGAGCTGAGAAAGTGTGATCCATCTTGGGGGCAATGACCTTGGTAAGTTTAGTGGTCTGAGTCTGTTTGCTCAAAATACATAATTGGAATAACCTTTGCGCAAGAAAGGAGCAGCTGGTAATCTCTTTCGGTGTGTTACCAAACTATACAAATATACAATATACACTCTAAATACAAATAAAAATACTGCGCCCCATAGATGGGATACCAGACCACAGTCCAACAAGTGTCAAAATTCAATACGTGGATATACGATAGTGCTTAATGTTCACTTTCTCCAAGAAATGGATTTGTATTCTTCTCAAAATGTTAGTAAAATCATCACATATAGAAAAAACTAAAAAGTACTTATAGTGTAATAAGTTTGGGTTTCTTCAATGAAATAGGATAAAATAGACCCAAGTCTCTAAACCTCCAAGAAAAGTTTCTTCTGCTGTGCTAATAAGATAGCAGAGAAAATGAGTCACCCTTAGAATGCTTATATGTAGTGATGGCGCTCACTTGTCTGCTTACATCATTCTGTTAATCCCAGGCATATAAAGGTATCTTTTACTATACTCTTTATAGGGGTCACCATGTGTTGATACAATAAAAGTATAATCTGCTCACATGTATGCTTACATATATGCAGCTTTTTCAACTCCTGTAGCAGTTTCTTTGGCCCCTCCTGGATTGCTTTTTATACAGAACAGTTTTCACTCCACTCAGAATGAATTAAAAAAACATATATTGTATTAAAATACATTAAAAACATCATGTGCTGTTAATAACACTACCACGGAGATAGTAATATACCAGGATATCGCAAGGTGAATAAATTCTCACCGTGTGACTCTTACTCTGGTTCTTGGTAGGTAATATAGCAGTCCACAAAACACCACACCACCAACGCATTTCGACTCTATGGTCTTTTTCAAGGTGATGGTGCTTGACAGGAAACACTGGCTATTTATGCCTATCAAAGTCCCGCCCCTTAAAATTAGCTGGGTGTCTTGGACTGAAGTGTGTATTCGCATTGTCTAAATCTAAAATGTATGGTTAGGTAGAACACTGAATGCAGGATTGAAATAAATAAAAGATATTCAAAACGAGTGTATATTATCAATAAATAAATCAATATTGATATACAGTACTTACTTCCGGGTTTTCGTATTCCGGAACTTGTTCCCATGGAAACCACCCTCTAACCCAATTAGAAAGGGTCCCTGATGTGGATGCTAGGGCTATGGACAATCTGCCTCTAGCATTTACTATGGTGGATCCCGAGCTTCCGGAATGCATTCCACCGCTGATCCAGAAGAGCGGTTCAGCTGATTGCGCGTCCTGGCAATGTGGAAACTAGAGGTGGTAACAATCTACCTCTTGTAGTTGTTAACTTTTCTCCGTGTGTAATCACCTAAGTGGGGTCAGTCATGTGACCACTGGGGAATATATCATTAATAGATAAAGGGAAAACTTAAGCTGGGCATCGACTATACAATTTTCTGTCAGAAATCTGTCCAATCTGCCTGTTAGAATGAAAACCTGGTAATGTATGGGAGCAAATGACAGTCAATCATATGGTTTTAAACTAGAGATGAGTGGTTCAGATTCTGTGGAATCCGAACCGCTCCGAATATAGGGGATCCGAGTCCACCTGAACCCTGTTCGGGTGTTCCCCGCCTGACTCGGATCACCATTTGGGGCCGAACAACGGCCTCCTGATGTCGAATTCTCACGAGAGAATACGACGTCAGGGCTCCTTTAGTGTAGGGCAGAGCTGTGATAGCGGTCTGCCCTACACAGATCAAACACACAGCCGCCAGCGGTAGCTGTGTGTTTGTAATAGCAGCCAATGAGAGTCAGGCAGACTCTCATTGGCTGCTGCATGGAGGGAGCCGGTTGGGAGCTCTGTCTTCCGGCTCCCACCACGCGTAATAGAGCAGCAGAGCGGGACGGACGGCGGCAGGAGCGGGAATTCAGGTAAGTTTTTTTTTTCTTTTTTTATGTGTGTGTTTTTAAGGGGGTGCTACTGGGGGGCATGCTAATGGGGGCACTGCTACTAGGGGG
Organism: Taudactylus pleione; assembly: GCA_031769625.1. Taxonomy (NCBI): domain Eukaryota; kingdom Metazoa; phylum Chordata; class Amphibia; order Anura; family Myobatrachidae; genus Taudactylus; species Taudactylus pleione. The sequence goes on from JAUIMM010000128.1 coordinate 22,454,899, forward strand.
CATGCTAATGGGGGCACTACTACTTGGGGGCATACTACTGGGGGGCATACTACTGGGTGCATGCTAATGGGGGCACTGCTACTGGGGGCATACTACTGGGGGGCATGCTAATGGAGGCACTGCTACTGGGGGGCATGCTAATGGGGCACTGCTACTGGTGGGCATGCTAATGGGGGCACTACTACTGGGGGGCACACTACTGGGGGGCATACTACTGGGTGCATGCTAATGGGGGCATACTACTGGGGGGCATACTACTGGGCGCATGCTAATGGCACTGCTACTGGGAGGCATACTACTGGGGGGCATGCTAATGGGGGCACTGCTACTGGGGGGCATACTACTGGGGCCATACTACTGGGGGGCATACTACTGCGGGCATACTAATAGGGGCACTACTACTGGGGACACTGCTACTGGGGGGCACTACTACTGGGGCACTGCTACTGGGGGGCATGCTAATGGGGGTACTACTACTGGGGGCATACTACTGGGGGCATGCTAATGGGGGCACTGCTACTGGGGGACCATAGGCAAATGCAGGGGGGGTTTCCGTCTGCCTGGAAACCCCCCTCCCCAGCCCACACCATGACCACAATAGAAATAGTAATAGAATATCATTTTACTAGAGCTGCATGTTCTTTTCAGTAACACAAATGAAATAATTAGCACCACCTGTGGATCTTCTAACATGTATAAGCCAGTAATAAATAACCTGTGCACCAAATAGGATATCTGGAAAACATTCACTGTTAGTGATGTGTAGCTATAGAGCCCAATATGTACACATTTGTCCAGGGCAGTGCTAGGTTCTTCTGCTGCTCCCCCAGGCTCCCGAACATGCTCCAATGCCCTGGAATGGTGCCCACATCTGAAAAAAAAAACATTCTGCTTTGAAAGGATGGACCTACTGCCGCATCTAACGGGTTACTGTGATCGCTGGTCCTGTATATGCTGGCATTATGACACACAATACACTTTGTATGATGCATATTAAAGCTGGTTAAGTGCTAATTCTACCCTCTTCATGGACTGGCCTCACTCACTCTAAAATCAGGCATTTGGAAACCCCCCTCTAGAAATCCTGTGTTTGCCACTGGGGGCATACTGCTGGGGGCATGCTAATGGGGGCATACTACTGAGGGGCACTGCTACTGGGAGGCACTGCTACTGGGGGGCATACTAATGGGGGCACTGCTACTGGGGGGCATGCTAATGGGGGCACTACTACTGGGGGCCTGCTACGGGGGGCATACTACTGTGGGCATACTACTACTGTGGGCACTGTGTAGGGGGCATTACTACTGTGGGCTTTGTATAAAAGAGTCACTACTATGGGCATTGTGTAAAAGGGTCACTACTGTGGGCATTGTGTAAAAGGGGCTCTACTGTGTGTAGTAACATAAATAAGAGACACTACTTTATGGTGTAATGTGAATCAGGGGCACTATGTGCGGTGTAATGTGAATAAGATTGTGCACTGTGACTCCTAGGGCCATAGCCCACTTTGTAAACAAGTACTGTGATTCTGCTGGCCGTACCCCACTGGGTGGGTGCACTACTTTTCATTTCTGCCACTGCTGTGTGGCAATGTGTCATAGATGTGCTTTAAACTGCGGTGCCTGTGCCGCTGCTTTGTCGCTTGGTAACCAGTCAGCTCACTCCAACCTTTGGCCAATAATGGTGAAAACTATCATTTAAACTGTGAGGAGGTCTAAATTGACTGTAAATAACTGGAAATTAATGTTATTGATATTAATAATACCGTATATACTCGAGTATAAGCCAACCCGAATATAAGCCGAGGTACCTACTTTTACCACAAAAAACTGGAAAAACTTATTGACTCGAGTATAAGCCTAGTGTGGGAAATGGCAGCAGCTGGCAGTGCCCCCAATAGTAATTCCCCCTGGTTGTGCCCCCAGTAGTAATCCCTCCTGGTAGTACCCCCAGTGGTAATCCCCCCTTTTAGAGCCCCCCTGTAGTAATCCTCCACTGGTAGTGCCCCCTGTAGTAATCCTCCCCTGGTAGTTCCCCCAGTGGTAATCCCCCCTGTAGTAATCCCCCCCTGGTAGTGCCCCCTGTAGTAATCCCCCCCTGGTAGTTCCCCCAGTGGTAATCCCCCCTTTTAGTGCCCCCTGTAGTAATCCCCCCCTGTAGTAATCCCCCCCTGGTAGTGCCCCCTGCAGTAATCCCCCCCTGGTAGTTCCCCCAGTGGTAATCCCCCCTTTTAGTGCCCCCTGTAGTAATCGCCTCCTGATAATGCCCCCTGTAGTAATCGCCCCCTGGTAGTGCCCCCTGTAGTAATCGCCCCCTGGTAGTGGCCCTGTAGTGCCCCCCCCCCAGTAGAGAGAGACGTGACAAGAATAAAAAAAAAAAAATCACTTACCTGAAACTCCCGCTCCTGGTCCCGCCGCTGTCCGTTCCTCCGGCCGCTTTGCATGGGAGAGACGTCGTCATGACGACGTGTCTCCCATCACCCACTGCGGGAGCCGGAAGATGGCTCCCGCAGTGGGAGCAGCAGCAGCCGCTGAGAGTCTGACAGGCCGGGCCTGGGGCATGGCTGCTCAGACGGAGGCGTTCCCATGGGAACGCCTACAGTCTGGGGCTGGCACCACTGACATCACAAGTGATGTCAGTGGGTGGACTTCTTGCTCTTGCTCTGTAAGAGCAAGAAGTCCACTGGGACTTGCAGCAACGAGACCCTACCACAAGGGTCTCATCGCAAGTCCGATGGTCGCGATGGTCTTGACCATCGTGACCATCATCCTGGCCGCTCGCAATAGCTGTGGGTGGTCACCCACAGCTATGCGAGCGGCCAGGAGGCCGCTCTAAAAATACATTAGGCGGGCACTGATTCAGAGCGAGCGCTCTGAAAGAGCGTCCGGCTCTGAATCAGCCCTAAGTTACCTGTGCTCAACCATGGATATCTCTAAAACCTGAGCTGTTGGGGAGCCTTGGGAACTGCGATTGGGAATCTCTGGGTTAGTGAATAAGCTAGGCACAAGGCAAAACGCGGATGTGCTTTAAATGGCTTAAAGCAAAATACTGGCCAGGTTGTTAATGATGGTCTCCTCGCAAAAAAATATGGAGTAATGGCAGGAGAGCCTAAGGAGTATATTTACTAAAGTGCAGAATTTTTGGAAGTGGAGATGTTGCTTATAGCAACCAACCAATCAGATTCTACTTAACATTTATCTAGCACCTTCTATAAGATAATAGCTAGAATCTGATTGGTTGCTATGTGCACCATTTTCACTTCTAAAACCTGCAATTTCGTAAATAGAGATGTAGTAAATTTACCAACTGCCGGAATCCCGACTCGGGATTAAAGATAGGCATCGAAAGACCGACAGCCGGAATCCCAAACATTTAGGCACCAACCCGAGAGGGTTAGGTTTAGGGTGCGGGAAGGGGGGGGTTAGGGATAGGCACCACCCCAGGAGTTTTAGGGTTAGGCATCACCAAGGGAGGGTTAGTGGGGGACAGGGGTATGTTTAGCCCACACCTTTTCCTGTCTGGATTTCAGCTTATCAGGTTTTCGGCGTCGGTATTCAGCTGCCGGGATATCATACCCAACCCCGTAAATATACCCCTGAGAGTCTCATAATAAATCAATACTGTTGCAAAGGATTAAAGAGAAATGGTTCTGCTGTACTGTGGGAAGCAAAGAACAGAATGTGAAAATGCTGTAGTTCAGGATGGGTTTTAAAGCTTTCAATCAGTTCACATGAGGGCTGATCCAACATAAATAAATGTGGGTACATGCTTTACTGCATAGTTGCCAACCTGCGCGCGGCATCTATTCACTGCTGGAATAGGGCTGGGGGAAGCCCAGCTACTAACGCAGTGCTGGGCTTGCCCCCAGCCTAACGTTAACAGGAGGCGTGCCGTACAGGCACACCCCCAAATAACGTAATTTAGGAGGCGTGGCTTATGGTAATTTGGCTACGCCTCAATTTTTGGCTGGCAGTGATGGGACCTGGTCCCGCACAGGGCATGGCTAACCCAGGAGCAGAGGTGAGCGGATCCGGGGTTGAGATGATGCAATTGCATCATTGTATTGTAGCCCTGCTCCCCGCTATGCAATGCTCAGATTACTGCCATTGAGGAGCAGGGAGCGGAGCCGCAATTCATTGCAAATCGCGCCATCGTCCACCCCCAGGAGACTTGTCCACCTTTCCCAGGTGCCCAGGAGTGGCACACGATTCTCAAGAGCCTCCTGGCTATTCTGGGAGGGTAGGCAAGTATGCTTTTCTGTGGTGCATCCAGCATATTACTTCAGAATTATAATGCCGTGTTTTTGCTCTGATGGTACTCAACCTTTTGTAGGTATAATTTTAATTCTTATTGCTAATTACAGAAACAAGACATCAGTTAAATAATTTCAGATATTAATGAAAAAATGTCTGAAGACTCATCAGGAGCATGGAAGCTACTCTGAGGGGCTCACTTATCATTAAACATTTGCTGCTTATTCCCTGAAAACACCCGTTTTCCTCTAAATGTATTATGGAGAGATCTCCGATATCTACTGCGTTCCCTTCATTTCCGCCAGTAGATTTCAGCAGGTTTCTATGGGTGATGCGATGCTGTCAGATTTACCAATTGGTCCCCGCAGCTTTCGCCAACTGAAGATGTCACTTTACTCCTAGCACATCACAGGCTCCTTTCAGAGACCCTGTCCCTGCATGTGCTTTTTAATACATCCCAGGGCTATGATCGCATCCTGCAATCAGAGCCTCCCCTGTTATACTCCTGAGATTTGATATAAAAATACTTAGAAAAATACAAAGAAGATATTTATAACTTTTAAACATCTTATTTGTTTATTGCAATCATTTTTATAGTTAACGCTCATCAGCTTTGTGGAACTCCCTGGGACGAGAGATGAGGCAGCAGCAGCTCAGCCTCGCTTCTGTATAGTCAGACACTGCTTGCAGAGCTTGGGGCGGGGCCGCACCATAGGTAGCAAGCTGCACAGAAAGAGAGCTAATAGGAGCATGCCTCTGAGTATGAGGGGCTTGCTTTGAGCACTGATGGACACTTTGGATGTTTCATGTGACCAGGAAGTGCACTGCAGTGTTTAGAGATCAGAGCTCAGCAGCAAGAGAAGATACAGTGATGCAGGTAGGATAATTAGTGGGCACTGAAGCTTAGTGTAGTGATGGGAGAGATACCGTGAGTAGGGGGTGAGACCGGCGCCCAGCACTCAGACCCATCTTCATGTGTGCCCCCCCAGCCACGTCACTGGCTTTAAGTGAATACTGGTACTTTTTTCTGAGTACCAGTACCTTTTTTCGTAGACAACAAAAAGCACTGGTTATAAGAATAACTGATCATATGATCTTCACTGCATAGTTGCCTACCCTCCCGAATCCTGCGGAACACTCCCGCTTCACTGCAGAGTCTCCCGCTAACCGGGAATGTTTAACAAAACCCTGGATTCCCCACTGACTCATAGAGAATCAGGTCTGAATATTAGCTGCCCCACCTCCTGAGAGAAGTCCACTTAGATCCGCCTCCGCTCCTGTCTCCGGACCTCCCACTGGCACTGAGGGGTATGCAGTGAAGGCTTGCGCTTGTCTCCCCCGGGTCGCCTTAATCTGCTCCCACACCGGCCTAGAGACTGCCTGCTTCCAGCATGTGTTAAAGAAATGGGCGGCACTGGTCTCCCCTGGTCCGCCCCGGCTCCTCCTTCACCAGCGGCTGCCTGTCACTTAAACACCGAAGGACCCTCACACTACTCAGCTGCAGCACTGCTGCCTCCGAAAACACAGCACTGACGGCAGCCACTGTCAGTCTCTCAATCCAGGACTCCCTTATGGTCCACTGTACCTCCGGCGCATGCAGGCTGTATTCCCGCCAGACCCACATGTCACTGTCCCTCTCCTCTAATGGTCTTGTCACACTAACGGACAGGCAGGGCTCCCCATCTTGACTCTGGTGGGAGAATACCTGCCACGAGCCCCATTAACATTGAACAGTCTGGCTGGGGAAAATCATTAACCCCTTCGGGGGTTGGGGGGGTGGAATGCACACAAGAAGGGGGCACAGCATGGGGACAAAATATACTAATATAAGGAATATACAATAACAGCCACTATACTGTGTCTATTATAAGGCACAATAATCCCTATGGCTACATGCAATTTCTGTAATATATCTGTGTTTTCATCAAAAATAGTTCTTACTAACTGCTTTGGGGCTCATTTACAGTTGGATGTAAGTCAGTTTATGGCACACCTCTCAGATGTAGCAGTACACATCCACTTTACCGCCGCGCTCATAGGTGTTACTTTCACAATCTCCCTGAAATGCTTTTTCAAAAGTAGGCAAGTATGCTTCACTGATCATATTAACCTCCCTGTTATACACTGTTATACATTTTGCTTGAAGCACTTACTAGTCATTGTTTTTATTTAAAATTATCCAGGTATGACAAAATGAGAAAATTCCTAGTGTCAAACGAGAACAAAAAGAAAATAGTGCTTCATATATGTTAGATGTCTATAAACGACATCTCAATGACAGATTATTTTGATGAACATACATTTGAGTGTCATGTGAGACACCTAAGGTGGAACCAGGAATGAGAGCACAAAATGCCTTAAGACATTGGTTAATAATATGTAATGTAAATGCTGTGGACACACTACTGTTCTTGGGGGGATAGAAAACCCTATAGAACATGTGTAAAGACTTCAGAACTCATAGTGGTGCAGGCTTGTACTGACTAGCACCATATAGATACCAGTACATTACTAAAAATATATAGTGGTCTATACCAGGGGTAAGCAACCTGTGGCACTCCAGCTGCTGTGGAACTACACATCCCATCATGCCATATCACTTTTGCTGTTAAGGCGTGCTAAACTTGTGGCAAGGCACAGGGGCGGATTGGAGGTAGACCTCAGCGGGAGTTTCCCCAGTGGGCCAGACCGTTTTGGGGCCGGTGTAATCAATTATCAATTTTAAAAAAAATAAGCGACTCGGCCAGCAGCGAGCGCTGATTAGAAGCTGGTGGCCCTGGATCTGGGGCTATGGCTGACATTGTTTTGTTGATGGTGGCTGACTCCTCCCCAGGGATCAGCCACCTATGGCTGTGCTTCTCAGCCCAGCCCAGCCCGCCCCTTCCTGATTGCATACTCACATCTCCTTGTGGATACCAATCATCTTCTAGTCCAGCCCCCCTGTTACAGGAGTTCGGCTGCCAGCCCCGCCCCCTTCTGCAGCCCAGCAGCGTGTCACTTGCCCCCGGCCAGACCAGCTAAGCCTGCAGCAGCCAGCGTTATTGCCAGGGCTGAGGTAGGACAAGGAGCCGTGGGTCTGAAGCTCCCCTTGCAGTTGCAGTCACTGTGTCTTCACCACCTCCTGCGCTGTGGGTTTTCACTATACACAGTCCAGAAATCAGGTTGCGGCCCCCAGCACCAGGTCCACCAGCCAGGACATGTACATGGTGGCCATGATTACCGAAGCTCACAGCATCATCCTTTCACCTGCCTGGGAACACGCACACTACCATACTGACAAAGGGCCACACACAGTCACATTGATCAGGGGCCACTATCACACTGACCAGGGGCCACTCAGCTCAGACACTATCACACTTACCAGGGTCCACTCACACATCGTCACAATGACCAGGGCCCACTCTCACACTGACCAGGCCGCTCACACATCATCACATTCACCAGGGTCTACTCACACACTGTCACACTCACCAGGGTCCACTCACACACTGCAAATAGAAAGTATGGTGGTCGCTCACATCAGCTTAATGATATTGCTCAGGTGCTTGTAAAGGGCGTGGTTTATACTGAACCACAGAAAAAAGAAGATTCCCTCCAGCACACTGCAGCAATATTAGCAAAAATACTTGAATCCTACATGATAATAGAAATTAAGAGGTACGGGCCAGCGTCAAGGCTCCTCTATATCGGCATCCCTAACATTAAGGCGTTCACGTCCAAGGCGCAGAGCAGCCCAAAAGAACCCAGCCAAGGACCACTCCCAGGGCATCACACAAAAAATGGAAGAAAAGTGATAGTGAAGTGTAAAGTATAGATGTGTCAAGATAATCAATGTGTTAATATAATAAGAAAGAATTAAAATTACATAAATAATAAACAAACAAAAGGAAAGGTTGATGAAAAAATACCATACTTTCTATTTGCAGTTCTGAGAGGCATGAAAGGAGCCAGCATTGGGAGGATGTGCTGGTCCGTATAGTGCCATTTGGAGGTTTTTCGGGTACCTCCTAGGTGAGTCAGCTCTCAGCTTATACATGTGCTGTTATCATGCAGTACATTAATTGTAATTATATGACCCAGAGTGGGTGCTACTATTTTATAGCAATAATTATTTTGGGGGGAGCGTTTGGGCGTGGGGCCCCCAGAGTGGCTCTGGCTGGGCCTTTTTCAGGGCATCACCACTTAATTCACAGATATTTTTTCATCACCTTTTCATTTGTTTGTTTATTATTTATGTAATTTTAATAATTATATTAACACTTATTGATTATCTTGACACATCTATACTTTGCACTTCACTATCACCTTTCTTCCATTTTTCATGTTATGCCCTGGGAGTGGTCCTAGGCTGGGTTCTTTTGGGCTGCTCTGCGCCTCGGACGTGAACCCCTTAATGTTAGGGATGCCAGTATAGAGGAGCCTTGACGCTGGCCCGGCGCTTAATCAAATATTTGCATATGTATGCAACCAATATCTCTGAATTTCTATTATCATGTAGGATTCAAGTATTTTTGCTAATGTTGCTGCAGTGTGCTGGAGGGAATCTTCTTTTTTCTGTGGTCCACTCACACACTCATCAGGGTCCACTCACACACCGTCACACTGACCAGGGTCTACTCACAGACTGTCACTTTCACCAGGGTCCACTCACAGACTGCCACACTCATCAGAGTCCACTCACACATTGACCAGGGGCCACTCTTACACTAACCAGACCACTCACACACGTCAGACTCACCAGGGTCCGCTCACATACTGTCACATTCACCAGGGTCCACTCAACACTGTAACAGTGACCAGGGTCCACTCACACATTGTCACACTCATGAGGGTCCACTCACACATTGTCACACTGACCAATGGCCAACTCTCACACTGACCAGGCTGCTCACACACTGTCACACTCATAAGGGTCCACTCACACATTGACCAGGGGCCACTCGCACACTGACCAGACCACTCACACACTGCCAGACTCACCAGGGTCCACTCACATACTGCCACATTCACCAGGGTCCACTCACACACTGTCACACTCATCAGGGTCCACTCACATATTATCACACTGACCAGGGGCCACTCTCACACTGACCAGGCCACTCACACACCGTAACACTGACCAGGGTCTACTCACAAACTGTCACATTCACCAGGGTCCACTCACACACTGTCACACTCATCAGGGTCCACTCATACATTGTCACACTGACCAGAGGCCATTATCACATTGACCAGACTGCTCACACACCGTCAGACTCACCAGGGTCCACTCACAGACTGTCACACTCATCAGGGTGCAATCACACACTGTCACACTGACCAGAGGCCAATTCTCACACTGATTAGGCTGCTCACACGCTGTCACACTCACCAGGGTCTACTCACACATTGTCACACTGACCAGGGTCCACTCACACATTGTCACACTCACCAGGGTCCACTCACATACGGTTACACTCACCAGGGTCAACTCACACACTGTCACACTCACACACTGTCACACTGACCAGGGGAAATAACACACTGTCTCACACACCGGGGACCAATCACAGTCACACACAGCCCCAAGCAGATACTTTGTATCACTGTCTCCTCTCTCTGGCCCTGCCCACAGACTCTCCCTGACCAATGTCTGTGCTACAATACGCTCAGACCTCCGGGAGGCAGCAGCTTGCTCATACATGTGGAAGCTGCAACGTGGTGAACAAGAGAAGAGCCATGAAGCGGAACACAGACAGAAGACAAGATTGTTAAGTATTGCTTACTGCTGTAGACACAGGGTGATGGGGTTGGACAGACACAGATGTAGGTGGGGGAGAGGAGATGTAACTAGGGGCACTGGGAGTAAAAAGGAGATGGCACTGAGGACACAGGGGGATGGTAGCTTGAAAGACACAGTTGTTACAGAGAAATAGTGGGATGGTACCAGAGAGACAGTGGGTCAGTAATAGTCACACACGGGTATAGTTCTGGAGTGACACATGGGGGGCTGGAAAGATACACAGGGAGCTGGTGCTGGGAAGACACACGGGGATGGTGCTTGAGACACACAGGGGGCTGGTGCTGGAGACACACAGGAGGCTGGTGCTATGGGTAGACACATGGGGATGGTGCTAGGGAGACAAATCGGGGGATGGTGCTAGGGATACACACAGGACCACTGGTACAAAAAAGGCTGGGGGAAAGTAATCTTCAGTAAGACATCATCTGTTGCATAATGATGACATTGACTTTATTCCTACACAAACAGGTGGCTTTCGGACCATCTGATCTTCTACATGAATAGTGAATACCGACTCAAGAAACTGCCTGTCCAGGGAGGACCACTTTCTTCAAAGGTTCCCAGTTGCAGAGAAATCATATAGGTAAGAAAATACTCATTCACACGCTCGCTCTATTTATTCACTGTAGAGAGGGACTGGGGGCATGCCCATTTGCTTTTAGAGCCTGGGCATGCCCCCAGCATGATGAAAATGAGGGGGAGAATAGCTCGCAAGCATGTAATTTCACACAAGGCCACACCCCCTGTTTGGGGGCGTGCCTTCGGCACGGGCACATAGGGCCGCTTGGAGGGAATTTTCCAGGGCCACTTTGAATTCCCAATCCGCCCCTGGCAAGGCATACTGGGATGTGTAGTTCCACAGCAGCTCGGGTGCCACAGGTTGCCTACCCCTAGTTTATATCACAGTCTAGTAGAATGAAACCACCAAGCAGGTTCCAGAAAGTATATGGAGGAAAATGGATTATCTCTTGTGCTGGACCCAGATCCACCTAAGTATTTATCAATACAGTAATCTAGACTAAAACCTGAGGTCTACAATCCCAATTAAAAATAACAGGCATATTTATCACAATCTGCAAATAAATTGCGCAATGTTATGAAAAACTTTATTACATTCGTAATGCGGTATTAGCACATATTGCATGAATATATTATAATTCGCATCCCGGGACAGAGCTTGCAAGAGAGCTCTGTCCCTGTAAATCCCGACCCGCACTTTATGGGTATTTTTTTCAAAAAATACCTTGAGAATGTGTCGGCACATGTGCCGGCCTTAATGTCCCTGCACCAGAAACTGGCTTCTGTGATCACCCTGTGTGTCTAATAGATCAGTGGTTCTCAAACTCGGTTTCATTACTCACTGACACATTTTAAAAGATCCACAGGTAGAGCTAATTATTTCACTTATGATTCTGTGAGGAGACATGAAAAATATGCACTGTTTGGGGTCCTGGGGAACAAGTTTGAGAACCACAGGCTGATTACAAAGAAATAGTCATAATAGAAAATAAAATAAAACTTAACTGCACCCAGGGATCTTTGATTGGTGACCTCCTTCTGTAATCCCGATCTGATCTGTGCAGTTAGCTGAGATGTTGGCGGGCTCTGCTCTGCCTGTCAGCATGCAGGAAGGACAGAGCAGGAATAGGGGAACTGGAGGGAAGCTTGCATATCACCATCTGATGATGGCGTTATTATGGCAATGCTTCCTCCAAAATTATTTTACAATTTCCCTTTAGTAAATCTGAGACAGATTGCATTTCTCATTACACATATGGCAAATGAGTTCTGCAAACTAAAAGTATTTAAATTTGAGGGGATGGAGGAGAATTTTGCAAATTATCCTCCAAAATCCTTTGATACATTTAAGTGATACTAAAATAAAGTGAAAAGGGTGTGAAAACACCAGTTTTCACATTAATTTATTAAGCATAAATATTGATAAATACAGTATGCCTCTAAGGGTTCTAAGTTTCTACTATGTATAAATATAAGGTTGAATGTTAGAAAGGATTTTCTTACTCACTGGTTTGGTGAGCTTTGCAAATGAAAAAACATCCTATACTTTTTATTTAAAAATATACACTTTGTTAATATTATTGTAATGGTACATCTGAGGTAATGTAATAACACTCAGAGCAAAATGGTAAAATAGCACAATATAAAAATAATGCAAATAAACATAAAACAATGAATATGAATAATAGGTATATCACTTCTGAACCAATAAAAGTATACAATACACTCTAAAAAAATAGCACAGGGAGTAAAAAAAAATTATAATAAATTTTAAAAATAAATCAAATTAAATAAAGGAATCTCACTTTTCAAAGGCAGGCCAACCACTGAAAAAATAAAAATGATATGAAAAAAGAGAAGAAACAGAAAATGCCCCATAGTTTAGTACTTCTTTTAAATGGTAATAAGAAGAATGTTGGTGTTGCGCTTATAAATGACCAATTCAAATATTAAATTAATTAATAACTGGGCATGGCAGAAAATAGAGTCAAGACACCAAATTTATGATTAAGAAATCTCTCTTTATATATTATTTAGCATTTGCACCAATATTACAAATCACAAATATTTAAAAATACTTCTCTAAAGGAAGTCTATACAGACTAGTCTGGGTAATATGTAGAAAAAACACAACAGCAGCTGCTATAATCCTATTATATACTGTATATAAAAAATGATCCCTGCTGGGAATCACATATAACTTTTAAAACATATGAAAAACATCCAAAGACACAGTGATCTCACCGGACCATAATAATATTAATCCATCATCTCCGACCTCCAGGTCTTTGCGCAGAGTAAATATATATTTGAAGTTCTCCATGTGAAGCGAGGTGAAGCTTGTGGTATAATCACCTCTAAGACTTACAGCAATGTAGCGCTTGTTGGTCTTTACGGGATTAATTGAATGGGCTGCTAAAGTGGTTGCTCCCAATTTTGGAACCGGTGACACACTGAGTCGCAGCCCCAACGGGTCCGGAGGCTATAATAAAGTGAACTCTTGACCACCTTCACCTGTCCCCGTGTTAATCCAAGTCCAGCATCACCAAACCAAGTATGGTAATTGTATTGTGGCCGGCTTTCAAGTGATCAGAAATTCGGTTGTTTAAAGCAAAGTCCGGTGGATAAGGAAAACTAAGTAGCAGCTTGAAGCAATGTGTAGCAGTAAGTGATGATCCTCTGATGCGTTTCGCTTCCAGTCCTACTCATCACCAGATCCACTCTGGCCCAAGTCTGTGATCTGACTCCAGCTGGTTGCTGCTATCTCCGGTCCTACTCCAGTTCAAGCCTGCGGTACCACTCCGGCTGGCTGCTGCTATCGCCGGTCTTTACCCAGTTCAAGTCTGCGGTCCCACTCCAGCTGGCTGCTACACTCACCAGTTCCACTCTGGCCCAAGCCTGAGGTTCCACTCCAGCTGGCTGCTACTCTCATCGGTTACACTCCAGTCCAAGCCTGAGGTTCCACTCCAGCTGGCTGCTACTCTCATCGGTTACACTCCAGTCCAAGCCTGCAGTTACACTCCGGCCACTCTGCTATTATCTCCAGTCCAATTCTCTATGAAGTGAGCAGGATGCAGGAGGGCTTCCGACTCTTCGGGAGGTCCGGGGGACTGCCCATACCTTCAGTGAGAGTAGGCAAGTATGCTTTAAATGAATACTGGTATTTTTTTCTGGGTATCAGTACCTTTTTTCACACACAAAAAAAAGCACTGGTTATAAGAAAAATCTTCACTGATCATATTAACCTCCCTGTGAACCATTGTTATACATTCTGTTTGAAGCACTTACAAGTAGGGGTGTGCACCGGCCACTTTTCGTGTTTTGTGTTTTGGTTTTGGATCTGGATCTTTCTTCGTGTTTTGGATCTGGATTGGTTTTGCCAAAACCACCCTTCCGTGTTTTGGGTTCTGGGTTTTGTGTTTTGGATCTGTATTTTTTTTTTAAAAAGCATAAAAACAGCTAAAATCACAGAATTTGTTGGTTTCTCTGCTCCTATGCTATTATTAACCTCAATAACCTTAATTTCCACTCATTTCCAGTCTATTCTGAACACCTCACACCTCACAATAGTGTTTTCATGTCCAAAAGGTTGCACCGAGGTAGCTGGATGACTATGCTAAGCGACACGAGTGGGCGGCACAAACACGTGACCCATCTAGGAGTTACACTGCAGTGGCAGACAGGATGGCAGTTAGAAAAACTAGGCCCCAAACTGTACATAATGCAAAGAAAAAAAAGAAGTGCAAGATGGAATTGTCCTTGGGCCCTCCCACCCACCCTTATGTTGTATAAACAGGACATGCACACTTTAACAAATCAATCATTTCAGCGCCAGGGTCTGCCACACAACTGTGGCTGAAATGATTGGTTCGTTTGGGCCCCCACAAAACAAGCTGGCAATTAATGTGTCCCTGCACAAACTGGCTCTACGGAGGCAAGATGTCATCCTCATCCTCCTCATCCACCGATTCCTCACCCTCTTCAGTGTGTACATCCTCATCCTCACAAAGTATTAACTCGTCCCCACTTGAATCCACCACCACAGGTCCCTCTGTACCTTCTGGAGGCTGGTCTCCCTGGAAGAGCTGATAATTCATTTTGATGAACATCATCTTCTCCACATTCTGTGGAAGCAACCTCCTACGCCTTTCGCTGACAAGGTTCCCGGCTGCACTAAACACTCTTTCGGAGTACACACTGGAGGGGGGGCAACTCAGGTAAAATAGAGCCAGCTTGTACAGGGGCCTCCAAATTGCCTCTTTTTCCTGCCAGTACAGGTATGGACTGTCTGACATGCCTACTTGGATGCTGTCACCGATGTAATCCTCCACCATTCTGTCAATGGTGACAGTATCATATGCAGTGACAGTAGACATGTCAGAAATTGTTGCCAGGTCCTTCAGTCCGGACCAGATGTCCAAACTTGGTCCTGCCTGCCCTGCATCACCGCCAGCGGGTTGCTTAGGATACCTAAGTTTTTTCCTGGCAGCCCCAGTTGCGGGAGAAAATGAAGAAGGAGCCATTGACGTGTCACGTTCCGCTTCAGCTGACAGTGTGTTCACCAGCAGGTCTTTGCACCTCTGCAGGCTTGTGTCGGCCGGAAAGAGAGACACCACATAGGCTTTAAACCTAGGATCAAGCACGGTGCCCAAAATGTAGTGGTCTGATTTCAACAGATTGACCACCCTGGAATCCTGGCAAAGCGAATGAAGGGCTTCATCCACAAGTCCCACATGCCGAGCGGAATCGCTCCGTCTTAGCTCCTCCTTCACTTTCTCCAGCTGCTTCTGCAAAAGCCTGATGAGGGGAATGACCTGACTCAAGCTGGCTGTGTCTGAACTGACTTCACGTGTGGCAAGTTCGAAGGGCTGGAGAACCTTGCACAACACGGAAATCATTCTCCACTGCGCTTGAGTCAGGTGCATACCCCCTCCTTTGCCTATGTCATAGGTGGATGTATAGGCTTGTATGGCCTTTTGCTGCTCCTCCATCCTCTGAAGCATATAGAGGGTTGAGTTCCACCGCGTCACAACCTCTTGCTTCAAGTGATGGCGGGGCAGGTTCAAGAGTGTTTGCTGGCGCTCCAGTCTTCGGCACGCAGTCGCTGAATGGCGAAAGTGGCCAGAAATTTTTCGGGCCACCCAAAGCGTCTCCTGCACGCTCCTGTCGCTTTTCAGAAAATTCTGCACCACCAAGTTTATTGTGTGAGCAAAACATGGGACGTGCTGGAATTTGTCCAGATGTAATGCCCGCACAATATTGGTGGCGTTGTCAGATACCACAAATCCCCAGGAGAGTCTAAGTGGGGTAAGCCACTGGGCGATGATTTCCCTCAGTTTCTCTAAGAGGTTGTCGGCGGTGTGCCTCTTACTGAAACCGGTGATACACAGCGTAGCCTGCCTTGTAACGAGCTGGCGTTTCTGTGATGCTGCTACTGGTGACGCTGCTGCTGTTGCTGCGTAAGGTGATACATCTACCCAGTGGGCTGTCACAGTCATATAGTCCTTAGTCTGCCCTGTTCCACTTGTCCACATGTCCGTGGTTAAGTGGACATTGTGTACAACGGCATTTTTCAGGACACTGAGGACACTTTTTCTGACGTTTCTGTACAGTCTCGGTATCGCCTGCCTAGTGAAGTGGAATCTAGACGGGATTTGGAACCGGGGACACACTGCCTCCATCAATTGTCTAAATCCCACTGCACTAATGGCGGATACCGGATGCACGTCTAACACCAACATAGCAGTCAAGGCCTCAGTTATACGTTTTGCTTCAGGATGACTGCTGTCGTACTTCATCCTCCTCGCTAAGGACTGTTGGAGGGTCAATTGTTTAGTAACAGTAGTGGTGTTCCTACTTCCTCTCTGGGATGATGAACGACTCCCAGCAGCAGCAACAGCAGCAGCGGCAGCAGTAGGCGTAGCAATGCAGGATCCTCCAGAGGAATCCCGGATAGGAGAGTCAGTCATGCCAGTGACATGGCCTGCAGGACTACTTCCGATCCTGACTAAGGAGGAAATTGACGAGGAGGGAGTTGACGGTGTGGTTTGCAGGCGCTTGGATACAACAGGACAACGGGATTTAGGTGTCCCTGGACTGCTTACGGTCTTAGCCAAAGTTTCTGAACTTGACAGTAACTTTTTATGAACGCGCTGCAGGTGCCGTATAAGGGAGGATGTTCCTAGGTGGTTGACGTCCCTACCCCTACTTATTTCACCTTTACATATGGTACATATGGCAAGACAGTTGTTGTCCGGATTTGGATAGAAATATTGCCAGACCAAAGAGGTGGAATGTTTGGTCTTCTGCCCAGGCATGACCGTGATGGGCTTTTTCATCCCACGGACAACAACTGTCTCCCCCGGAGCCTGATTTAAACAAACCACATCACCATCAGAATCCTCCTCGCCAACTTCCTCCTCAGCGCCAGCTACACCAGTATCCTCATCCTGTTGTACTTCAACAGTGACATCTTCAATTTGCATATCAGCAAGTGGACTGTGGGTGCTCCTTTCAGCACTTGCAGGGGGCGTGCAAATGGTGAAAAGAGCCACCTCTTCCCGTCCAGTGCTGGGAAGGTCAGGCATCGCAACCACCACCACACTTGGACTCTCCTTGGGGATTTGTGATATCTTCTTAGAAAGCACAGTTCTTCGCTGTGCTTTTGCCAGCTTAACTCTTTTGATTTTTTTAGTGGGAGGAGGGCTTCCATCGTCATGTGAAGCTGAACCACTAGTCATGAACATACTAGGGATCGACCTTAGCCGTTCCTTGCCACTCCGTGTCGTAAATGGCATATTGGCAAGTTTACGTTTCTCTTCAGCTGATTTAAATGTCTTTTTCAAGGTCATTTTCCTGAACTTTGCCATTTGGGATTGTATGTGCCCTCTACTATGACATTGGGCATCGGCCTTGGCAGACGACGTTGATGGCATGTTATCGTCTATGTCATGACTAGTGGCAGCAGCTTCAGCACTAGGAGGAAGTGGTTCTTGATCTTTCTCTATTTTATTTTTATCGGAGAAAGTTTGGTCCTCCATTTATGTTATATCGATTTGATATATACGTGCGGCTAAACACAGAAAATAATTTTTTTTTTGGTTTGGACTGGAGTGTACTTTGGGGGTTACAGCACCCTTTAACGGTCAAGCCAGCCGGCCCTTTACTTATGACACAGGCGCACTCTTGGCACTACTTTGTTGATGCACGTGCGGCTACTGCGCACACAATTCACAAACACAGAAAATAATTTTTTTTTTGGTTTGGACTGGAGTGTACTTTGGGGGTTACAGCACCCTTTAACGGTCAAGCCAGCCGGCCCTTTACTTATGACACAGGCGCACGCTTGGCACTACTTTGTTGATGCACGTGCGGCTACTGCGCACACAATTCACAAACACAGAAAATAATTTTTTTTTAGGTTTGGACTGGAGTGTACTTTCGGGGGTTACAGCACCCTTAACGGTCAAGCCAGCCGGCCCTTTACTTATGACACAGGCGCACGCTTGGCACTACTTTGTTGATGCACGTGCGGCTACTGCGCACACAATTCACAAACACAGAAAATAATTTTTTTTTTGGTTTGGACTGGAGTGTACTCTCGGGGGTTACAGCACCCTTAACGGTCAAGCCAGCCGGCCCTTTACTTATGACACAGGCGCACGCTTGGCACTACTTTGTTGATGCACGTGCGGCTACTGCGCACACAATTCACAAACACAGAAAATAATTTTTTTTTGGTTTGGACTGGAGTGTAGTTTGGGGGTTACAGCACCCTTTAACGGTCAAGCCAGCCGGCCCTTTACTTATGACACAGGCGCACGCTTGGCACTACTTTGTTGATGCACGTGCGGCTACTGCGCACACAATTCACAAACACAGAAAATAATTTTTTTTTGGGTTTGGACTGGAGTGTACTTTGGGGGTTACAGCACCCTTTAACGGTCAAGCCAGCCGGCCTTTTACTTATGACACAGGCGCACGCTTGGCACTACTTTGTTGATGCACGTGCGGCTACTGCGCACACAATTCACAAACACAGAAAATAATTTTTTTTTGGTTTGGACTGGAGTGTACTTTCGGGGGTTACAGCACCCTTTAGCGGTCAAGCCAGCCGGCCCTTTACTTATGACACAGGCGCACGCTTGGCACTACTTTGTTGATGCACGTGCGGCTACTGCGCACACAATTCACAAACACAGAAAATAATTTTTTTTTTGGTTTGGACTGGAGTGTACTTTGGGGGTTACAGCACCCTTTAACGGTCAAGCCAGCCGGCCCTTTACTTATGACACAGGCGCACGCTTGGCACTACTTTGTTGATGCACGTGCGGCTACTGCGCACACAATTCACAAACACAGAAAATAATTTTTTTTTGGTTTGGACTGGAGTGTACTTTCGGGGGTTACAGCACCCTTTAACGGTCAAGCCAGCTGGCCCTTTACTTATGACACAGGCGCACGCTTGGCACTACTTTGTTGATGCACGTGCGGCTACTGCGCACACAATTCACAAACACAGAAAATAATTTTTTTTTTGGTTTGGACTGGAGTGTACTTTGGGGGTTACAGCACCCTTTAACGGTCAAGCCAGCCGGCCCTTTACTTATGACACAGGCGCACGCTTGGCACTACTTTGTTGATGCACGTGCGGCTACTGCGCACACAATTCACAAACACAGAAAATAATTTTTTTTTTGGTTTGGACTGGAGTGTACTTTCGGGGGTTACAGCACCCTTAACGGTCAAGCCAGCCGGCCCTTTACTTATGACACAGGCGCACGCTTGGCACTACTTTGTTGATGCACGTGCGGCTACTGCGCACACAATTCACAAACACAGAAAATAATTTTTTTTTTGGTTTGGACTGGAGTGTACTTTCGGGGGTTACAGCACCCTTAACGGTCAAGCCAGCCGGCCCTTTACTTATGACACAGGCGCACGCTTGGCACTACTTTGTTGATGCACGTGCGGCTACTGCGCACACAATTCACAAACACAGAAAATAATTTTTTTTTTGGTTTGGACTGGAGTGTACTTTTGGGGGTTACAGCACCCTTAACGGTCAAGCCAGCCGGCCCTTTACTTATGACACAGGCGCACGCTTGGCACTACTTTGTTGATGCACGTGCGGCTACTGCGCACACAATTCACAAACACAGAAAATAATTTTTTTTTGGTTTGGACTGGAGTGTACTTTCGGGGGTTACAGCACCCTTTAACGGTCAAGCCAGCCGGCCCTTTACTTATGACACAGGCGCACGCTTGGCACTACTTTGTTGATGCACGTGCGGCTACTGCGCACACAATTCACAAACACAGAAAATATATTATTTTTTTAGCACTTGGGGGGAGCACCCCTGATGGACAGAGCACCCCCTGGACAACACTACAGCACTCCTTTAGGACTGGGACACTGCACAGGACTTTGGAGTGGACACAGCCCCTATGGAGAACTGACTGCTCAACACAGTCCAGCCAGCCCCTATGGACTTTGAAGTAGTGGACACAGCCCCTATTAACAACAGCAGCACAGCACAACACAGCCATCCCCTATGGACTTTGAAGTAGTGGACAACAGCAGCACTACACTACACTACACTACACAGCCCTAACTCCCACCCTCCCTCTTCACTGTCCACAGCCGAGTGAGAAAATGGCGCCGACGCGGGTACCTTATATAGGATCCAAAACCCGCGAGACTCGGAAGGCGGGATGATGACGTTTTGCCTCGATTTCAGATCCGAGTCAGGCGGGAAAAGTCGAGCCTGACTCGGATCAGACTCGGATCGGGGGGGATCGGGGGGGTTCGGATTTCAGAAATCCGAACCCGCTCACCCCTACTTACAAGTCATTGTTTTAGATTTAGGATTATCCAGGTGACAAAATGAGAAAACTCCTAGGAGTAAATTTACTAAAATTCGAGATTGGTCAAGATGCCAATCTCGGGTGAGTTTAGGCATAATTTTCATCTCACAAATTTACTAAAGGCAAACTCGGGTGAGTTAGAGAGAGATTTCTCTCTTCTTACTTGTAAAACTCGGGTGAGATCGCAAACTCTAATCAACTCACCATCGGGCCAACTCGGAAGTACTTTTCACCTAAAATATACATCTCTCAAATTTACCAAGAAATGGGATGACATGCATCCAAGCCGCCTGCTGGCACTTGTAGTTCCACAAGTGCCAAAGGGCAGGCATGCTGGCACCTGTAGTTCCACTGTAAAATACAATAGTTTACAACTATTTAACACTTTATTACCCCCGTACCCACCGCTGCAGGGTTGCGGGGATGAGCCCCTGCTTCAGACCAAGCCTGGGGTGCCAGGAGAGGGGCGGCCCCTTCTTGGGGGGTCCCCACCTCCCCTGAGATCCCCAGCTTGGCCTGACTGGCTTGGGCTGTGAATGCTTTGGCCCTGTAGACACGGTAATTGGGTCTCTGGACTGTGGCATTACACCCCTGTCGGTTTGGGTCCGGTGCTGGTTTTAAATATAGGGGGAATCCTACTCAATTTTTCCCCCCTATATTTAAAACCAGGACTGGCCCTGCAGCCTGGTGCTGGTTCCTAAATTATGGTGGAACCCTATTCATTTTGTTCCCCATAATTTTTGGAACCAGGACTGGCTGACAAGTCCGGGGCTGGTTATGCTTTTGGGAGGGGACCCTGCATAATGTTTTTCAATCAATTTAACCCATTTTTTACAGGTACAAGACACAAGCAGCTCCTGGTCAAGCAGCTGATATGTTCAGGCTGCTTGCTTAGGAGAGTTAGGCAGAGAGAAAACTCTGCAATCTCGAGTGAGTAGTCTCCTGCAAAACTTGCTACTCGAGGGAGATATCTCATTCTGCTTCACCACCGGCCAACTCGATTTGGAACAAATCACCTGTTGGTAAATTTGAGAGATAAAAAGTGAAAAAATCACCCGAGTTCTGGCGAGGAACGACAAATTTCTCTGATGAACATACATTGGAGTCTCATATGAGACACCTTAGTATTGGGTGGAACCAGGAATGAGAGCACAATGGGGGTCATTCAGAGTCGGTTGCAAGCGCTGAGCGCTCGCAACCGACTCGATGTTGCCCCACTGGGCATGCGCACGACGGAGCCGGCTCTGTCGTGCGCATGCGCGAGACCCAGCTAGCGGCGGTCGCTCCATCACTAGGGGTCTCACAGCAGACATGCCTGCCCAAGCGGAGGCGTTCCTGCCGGAACGCTTGCTGTTTGGGGGTGCCCCCACTGACATCATTGCTGATCTGATCGAGCAGGAAGCTCCCTGGGGCTTACGAGTGCCCAGACCTAACCTTAGAGTCTGGTCATAAGCCCCGATGGTCGCGATGGTCTTGACCATCGCGACCATCACCCATGTCGGTCGCTAGAGCTGTGGGTGTTAACCCACAGCTTAGCGATCAACAAGGAGGCGGTCGTTCAGGATGCAAGCGGCCGCCCTGATTCAGAGCGACCACTTGCAACTAACGAGAGCCTCTGAATGAGGTCCAAAATGCTTTAAAACATTGGTTAATAATATGTAAAAGCTGTGGACACACTACTGTTCTTGGGGGGGGGGGATAGAAAATCCTATAGAACATGTGTAAAGACTTCAGAACTCATAGTGGTGCAGGCTTGTACTGACTAGCACCAAATAGGTACCAGTACATTACTAAAAATATATAGTGGTCTACACCAGTGGTAAGCAACCTGTGGCACTCCACCTGCTGTAGAAATACACATCCCATCATGCTATATCACTGTTTTGCTGTTAAAGCATGCTAAACCTGTGGCAAGGCATACTAGGATTTGTAGTTCACCAGCAGCTGGGGTGCCACAGGTTGCCTACCCCTAGTCTATATCACAGCCTAGTAGAACAAATCCACCAAGCAGGTTCCAGAAAAAATATGAAGGAGAATGAATTATCTCTTGTGCTGGACCCAGAACCACCTAAATATTTATCAACACAGTAATCTAGACCAAAGCCGGCCCTAGGCATATGCATTCTAAGCAAATGCCTAGAGCATCTGGAATTCCTGGGGGCATTCCAAGGCTCTGCAGACTGCTGAAGAGATTGATAGGAGCTCAGCTCTCTGATCAGGCCATTGGAGGGGGGTGTTGAGGGTAATTCCTCCTCTCTGTACTCTTCAGGATTCATGCAACTTACAAGGAAGTGCATTGTTCTTCAGCAACCCCCTCGAGGGCCCCCCAGCACCAACAGTCTCTGGTTACAGCTTCCCGACTAAACAAACTGTGTGCAGTTCTGCTGGGGAAACTTTCTATGAAGAGGAATGCTGCTGCTTCTGCTTTTGTGATGCAGTGTATCCACTGCCCCCATTTACCCACTCACTACCTGGGGAAATGGGCATGCATTTCAGTCACTGTACCAGCTGTTGCAACCAGCAACAACTTACATTATACAGGTACCAGCAACAACTTATATTGTCCTATATCAGAATAGGAGGCTGTGTGCAGGATATATCAGAGGTCTGTTTTGTGTGTCAGTCTGGGAAGACCACACAGTGCAAGGTGGGTTAATAGAACTGCACTCTAAGAGGGTGCAGAGGGGGTTAAATGTATTGTAGCAGAACTGTCAGATCTTCTTAACAGTGACAGCTTCATTTATGGGCAGGGGGAGATCAGAAGAAAGAAAGGGACACATCTACACATGCACAAAGTACCAAAAGCTGCCTGAATTCCTAGTTTGTTGTACTTCTATGGCGGCCTTTACTGTAGTCCTATGCCAGGGTGCAGAGGAGGGCTTTCTGTCATGTGCTATAATAATAAGGTGCACTGTGTGTGCTGCTTGGTAGGTGCAGAGCCTCTAGTGCCAGCTGCAGGACAATGAGCCATGAGGTTCTGCAGATATGACTTTTCCTGGTCCTGTTGGACTGCTGCAAGGACTGATCTGGTCCCCATTCTCAGAGGCTTCTCCATCACCAAGAATGTCCCTGTTAACAGTTAAAGATACATATGTATGTACTGTGTCACAGCATGTGTATTATGGAGCATGTGTATGTACTGTGACATTAAACAAATAGAGACATCACACATTTTAAATGTTAATTTCAGCATTGTGAAGCAGGGGGCGGGGCCACGATGACACGATTTTGCGCAAATAGAACCTGGCTGCGAGGGTTTCTATCATTACTGCGGGTGGGAGGCTTGCCTGCCTTTCCGGGGGGCTGGAGTACTACCCGATATCCATCATGTGAGACTGAAACGTTGAACAAGGCAGACACAGTTGTCAAGTTTGATTCTTTCATTTCATCAGACCTGTGAGTGCCGCCTTTCTCTTTCTGTATATGTAAGTGGGTGTTCTATTGAACTTCTAGGAAGGCACCAAGGCAAGTAATTTGTTTTGCAGTTATGTGGAGTGCCAGCTATTCGACCATATAAATATTAGGGATGTGCGCCGGACCATTTTTGGCGGATTTGGATTTGGATTTGGTTCTAATTCGTCATCCGGCTTTGGATTTGGATTTGGATTTGCCAAACTGCGGTGACTGGCTTTGGATTTGGATTTGGATTTGGATTTGGATTTTTTGCCAAAATTGGCAAAAAAAGCTAAAATTACATAAATTGGGCTTTTTTTTCTTCCTAGAGTGTTATTTACCTCAATAACATTAATTTCCAGTCATTTACAGTCAATTTAGACCACCTCACAGCTTAAATTATTCGTTTCACCATTATTGGCCAAAGGTTGCAGTGAGCTGACTGGTGACCAAGCGTCAGAGCAGCGGCGCAGTGGCACAGACACCACAGTTTAAAGCACATCTATGAAACTATGCCACACAGCAGTGGCAGAAATGAAAGGTAGTGCTAGATGGAATTGTCCTTGGGCCCTCCCACCCACCCTTTATGTTGGATCTTAAAAAGGACATGCACACTTTAACAAACAAAGCATTTCAGCGACAGGTACTGCCACTTTGTGGCTGAAGTGCTTGGTTTGTTAGGGCCCCCACAAAAAAATCTTCCAATCTACTAAAGGCAACAGGTCTACAGTGGCATGATGTCACCATCATTGCCATCCTCACCCTCATCAGTGTGTACATCATCCGATTCCTCACACAATATCAGTTCATCCCCGCTGGAATCTACCATTACAGAAGTATCTGTACTGTGACGTGATTGGTGGGAAAGGTTTTCCTCGTGAAATTTCCAGTTCATTTTAATGAACATCATTTTTTCTACATTTTGTGGAAGTAGCCTCCTTCGTCGTTCACTCACAAGGTTCCCGGCTGTACTGAAAACTCTCTCCGAGTACACACTGGAGGGTGGGCAGCTTAAATAATGCAAAGCCAGTTTATACAAGGGTCTCCAAATTGCCTTTTTTTTCTTCCAATATTCGAAGGGACTCTGTGACATGTCTACGTGTATGGTGTCCTGAAAATAATCCTCCACCATTCTTTGGATGGTAATCGTATTAGATGGAGTTGCGGTAGAGGTGTCACTGGTGTTGGGCAAATCTTTTAGACCCGACCAGATGTCAAAATGTTGACTTGACTTATCTGCATCACCACTGGGTCTTTTGGAAAAGGTGCATTTTTTTCTGGCTGCTGCTGCAGAAACCGAAGGAGGAGACGTCATCGTAGTGCCATGTGTCACTTCAGCTGCCAACTTGCTCACCAGGAGCGCTTTGGTTCTTTTAAGATCTGGGTCAGTTGTAAAGAAAGACACAGCATATGACTTGAACCTAGGATCAAGAATGGTTGCTAAAATATAATGATCAGATTTCAAGATCTTGGCCACCCGTGGATCCTGGCGAAGCGAACAAAGGACTTGATCTATCAGTCCAGCATACTTTGCGGAATCACTTTGTTTAATATCATCCTTCAATTTCTCCAGCTGCTTTTCCAAAAGCGAAATCAGGGGAATCACCTTACTCAAGCTAGCAGTGTCAGCACTCACTTCACAAGTGGCAACTTCAAATGGTTTGAGCACCTTGCACAAGACAGAAAGTACTCTCCACTGTGCTGGGGTAAGGTACATTCCCCCTCCTCTCCCAATGTCATGGCTTGTCGTATAGCTATGGATGGCTTTTTGCTGCTCCTCCATCCGCTGAAGCATATACAGGGTTGAGTTCCACCTCGTTACCACTTCTTGCTTCAGTTGATGGCAGGGCAAATTAAACTGCTCTTGCAGGTGCTGCAATCTCCTGCACGCTGTTGCTGAATGCCGAAAATGTCCCGAAATTTTTCGGGCCACAGACAGCATCTCCTGAACGCCCCTGTCGTTTTTTAAAAAACCCTGCACCACTAAGTTTATTGTGTGAGCAAAACAGGGGATGTGTTGGAATTCACCCAGCTGTAATGCTTTCACTATATTTGTAGCATTGTCAGAAATCACAAATCCTGAGGAGAGTCCAAGTGGGGTAAGCCATGTTTCTATGACATCTCTTAGTTTTTCTAAGAGGTTGTCAGCGGTATGCCTCTTATTGAATCCGGTGATGCACAGAGTTGCCTGCCTCTGAATGAGCTGGTGTTGTTTGTTAGATACTGCTGCTGCTGAAGGCGATTCACCCACCCAGTGGGCTGTCACAGTCATGTAATCTTTAGTTTGTCCACTACCGCTTGTCCACATATCTGTGGTTAAGTGGACAGTGGGTACAATAGCATTTTGCAGACCAATAATTAGGTTCTGTTTAACGTCCTGGTACAGCCGAGGAATGGCTTTTCGGGTAAAATGAAACCGAGATGGAATTTGGTACCGGGGACACATGACCTCAACTAGCTGTGTAAATCCCACTGCATTAATTGAGGATATTGGACGCAGATCTAATATTAGCATAGCTGTCATGGCGTCAGTGATCCGCTGTGCGACAGGGTGAGAGCTGTCATACTTGCTTCCCCTTGCAAGAGATTCTTTAACAGTCAATTGTTTTTTTGGTATACTACTAGTAGTCTTCTTTGTCCACTTCTGGGATGAAGATCCACCAGCAGCAGCAGCAGCAGGCCTAGCGCTCAAAGATTCAGTTTCTTCTGAGGTGTCCTGGAAATTGGAGGAGTCACCGTGACTTAGCACTAATAAATTGGATGTTGTACTACCACTGATCATTCCTGAGGATATTGAGGAGGAAGGTGTTGTCGGTGGAGATTGCAGGTGCTGGGATTTAGTAGAGAGAAGGCATCTAGCTAATGCTGGACTGCTTGTTGTTATTTTTTTTGCAGTAGTTTCTGTTATCAAACACCTGTCATGAGCTCGCTGCAGATGACGTAATAGCGTAGAGGTTCCTAGATGTTTAACGTCCCTACCTCTACTAACTGTGGTCTCACAGAGGCTACAAATGGCTTGACAAATGTTGTCAGGGTTTGGGTAAAAGTAATTCCACACAAAAGATGTGGATTTCTTGGTTCTATGCCCAGGCATGGCAATGGCCTTCTTATCTTGGCCAAGAGCTGCTTCCACTGGTGCCTGACTTATACAAATAATATCCTCATCCTCAACATCCTCATTAGTGCCAGCATCAGCTGCACATATATTCCTCTCATCCTCTTGCAATTCCACGGTGGCATCCTCAATTTCTATGTCCTCGGCAATACTGCTCATCCCCACAACTACAGATGGAAAAGAAACTGTGGAGGGCGGCTTCTCTGAAAGGTCAGGCTTACACATAGAAATGCCACTTGTGGACCCACTTAGACTCTCCTCAGGGATTTCTGACATTTGTGTTTCAAAAAACACAGTTTGTTCGACTGCCTTATTGGTTTTAAATTTTTTCACACTTCTATAGTCTGATTGAAAAGGTCTTTTATCATCACGAGAGGCACAAGATGCCTCACTGACAGCTGCAGAACCACCACTCAGAAATAAAGGGCAAAGCCTGAGTCTTTCCTTGCCGCTACGTGTGGTGAATGGTATGTTGCCAATTTTCTGTTTCTCTGCAAAAGTAGTAGTCTTTAGAGGTTTTTTTTTTGTCTTTACCCCTGTAAAATCTAAATTTTTTGATTTCAGGTTCCCTAAGGTTTTAAAGCCTCTACGCCCTTGAGCATCAGCTTTAGATAAAAGTGATGGACTTCCAGCCGCTGCAATGCTAGCATTTACATGTTGTTTCTGCTCTCCTCTCAGTTCATTCTCGTGATCCATATTACTTTATCACTATGAACTGGAGTCACAGAGCTTGTATACACACAGTGGGCTATGCCCTTTCACGGAGCTTGTATAATAGACACAGTGGGCTATGCCCTGTCACGGAGCTTGTATAATACACTCAGTGGGCTATGCCCTGTCACGGAGCTTGTATAATAGACACAGTGGGCTATGCCCTGTCACGGAGCTTGTATAATAGACACAGTGGGCTATGCCCTGTCACGGAGCTTGTATAATACACTCAGTGGGCTATGCCCTGTCACGAAGCTTGTATAATACTCAGTGGGCTTATGCCCTGTCACGGAGCTTGTATAATAGACTCAGTGGGCTATGCCCTGTCACGGAGCTTGTATAATAGATACAGTGGGCTTATGCCCTGTCACAGAGCTTGTATAATAGACACAGTGGGCTTATGCCCTGTCACGGAGCTTGTATAATACACTCAGTGGGCTTATGCCCTGTCACGGAGCTTGTATAATAGACACAGTGGGCTATGCCCTGTCACGGAGCTTGTATAATACACTCAGTGGGCTATGCCCTGTCACGAAGCTTGTATAATACTCAGTGGGCTTATGCCCTGTCACGGAGCTTGTATAATAGACTCAGTGGGCTATGCCCTGTCACGAAGCTTGTATAATAGACACAGTGGGCTTATGCCCTGTCACAGAGCTTGTATAATAGACACAGTGGGCTTATGCCCTGTCACGGAGCTTGTATAATACTCAGTGGGCTTATGCCCTGTCACGGAGCTTGTATAATACACTCAGTGGGCTATGCCCTGTCACGGAGCTTGTATAATAGACACAGTGGGCTATGCCCTGTCACGGAGCTTGTATAATACTCAGTGGGCTTATGCCCTGTCACGGAGCTTGTATAATACTCAGTGGGCTTATGCCCTGTCACGGAGCTTGTATAATACACTCAGTGGGCTATGCCCTGTCACGGAGCTTGTATAATAGACACAGTAGGCTATGCCCTGTCACGGAGCTTGTATAATACTCAGTGGGTTTATGCCCTGTCACGGAGCTTGTATAATAGACACAGTGGGCTATGCCCTGTCACGGAGCTTGTATAATACACTCAGTGGGCTATGCCCTGTCACGGAGCTTGTATAATAGACACAGTGGGCTATGCCCTGTCACGGAGCTTGTATAATAGACCCAGTGGGCTATGCCCTGTCACGGAGCTTGTATAATACACTCAGTGGGCTATGCCCTGTCACGGAGCTTGTATAATAGACCCAGTGGGCTATGCCCTGTCACGGAGCTTGTATAATAGACACAGTGGGCTATGCCCTGTCACGGAGCTTGTATAATAGACACAGTGGGCTATGCCCTGTCACGGAGCTTGTATAATACACTCAGTGGGCTATGCCCTGTCACGGAGCTTGTATAATACTCAGTGGGCATATGCCCTGTCACGGAGCTTGTATAATACACTCAGTGGGCTATGCCCTGTCACGGAGCTTGTATAATAGACACAGTGGGCTATGCCCTGTCACAGAGCTTGTATAATAGACACAGTGGGCTATGCCCTGTCAAGAAGCTTGTATAATACTCAGTGGGCTATGCCCTGTCACGGAGCTTGTATAATACACTGAGTGGGCTATGCCCTGTCACGGAGCTTGTATAATACTCAGTGGGCTTATGCCCTGTCACGGAGCTTGTATAATACACTCAGTGGGCTTATGCCCTGTCACGGAGCTTGTATAATAGACACAGTGGGCTATGCCCTGTCACAGAGCTTGTATAATAGACACAGTGGGCTATGCCCTGTCAAGGAGCTTGTATAATACTCAGTGGGCTATGCCCTGTCACGGAGCTTGTATAATACACTCAGTGGGCTATGCCCTGTCAGTTGTCATGGAGCTTGTATAATACAGTGAGTAGTAGAGTACACAAACACACAGTGGGCTTATTATGCCCAGTCACGGAGCACACACAAGGGCTTATGCCCAGTAAAGTCACAGAGCACTGCCTACTCTAATCTATCTAACACTAGAACAGACAGCGCACTAGCTAACTACCTAACTACGCGTCACGCAAGAAATGGCGCCGACTGCCGGGCGCCGCGCCTTTTTATTGAGGCCGAACGTCACTCGGCTCTCGCGAGAATCCGACGCCGGACGGGTGACGTTCGGCCTCGAGGTGGAATCCGAGTCAGGCGGGAACACCCGAACTTGCGTTCGGGTGGACTCGGATTCCACCTGTTCGGAGAGGTTCGGATTCCTCAGAATCCGAACCGCTCATCACTAATAAATATACATATATATATATATATATATACAGTATATATATATATCTGCTAGGGGGCACCAGACAAAATTTTGCCTAGGGCACCAAATTAGCTAGGGCCGGCTCTGATCTAGACTTAGGCCCTCATTCAGAGCCGCTCGTTAACAACAGTACGCTCGTTCCGAGCGATGTTTGCACATCTGCGCATGCGTACGCTTTTTAGTACGCATGCGCGAACCAGTCAGTGCGGCCGAAAATCCTTTGTACGCTATATAGCGAGTGCCTGCTATTTTGAGTGACAGAATGAGGCGTATGTGGGTGGTAACAGGGGAAGGTGCTTGAAAATGGGGAGTGGAGATCCGAACGCAGGCGTGCTTAAAGGTCAAAACGGGCGTTTTATGGGTGTGTATATTTAAAACAGCAGCGTCATTGACCACGTCACTGGGTTATTTTATAGCCAGAACTGCACGCAAATTTGTGGTAGCAAACACCAACCACAAGAATAGCGAGCAGTTCATACGCTGGTCGATGTACTCGATTAATCTAATAAATAGCGGACATGACGTAGGATGCGTGCGGCCAGGGGGCGTTTTTAACAAATAAACGAGCGTATGTTTTGCTCGTTCGTTCAGACTTAGAGGTGTGAACACACTGCAATGTGCGTACGGATCATTTAAATAGCCACCCCTTGATTTTAAACGAACGACCGCAAATAGCGTGCGGCTCTGAATGAGGGCCTTAAGGCATCTATTTACTAAGCAGTGTTAGGAGACAAAGTGAAAGGAGATAAGGTACCAGCCAATCAGCTCCCAACTGTCATTTTTCAAACACAGCCTGTGACATGGCAGTTAGGAGCTGATTGGCTAGTACCTTATCACATTAAACTATGTCTCCTAACTAGGGGTGAGCGGGTTCGGATTTCTGAAATCCGAACCCCCCCGAGCCCCCCCGATCCGAGTCCGATCCGAATCAGGCTCGACTTTTCCCGCCTGACTCGGATCTGAAATCGAGGCAAAACGTCATCATCCCGCCTTCCGAGTCTCGCGGGTTTTGGATCCTATATAAGGTACCCACGTCGGCGCCATTTTCTCACTCGGCTGTGGACAGTGAAGAGGGAGGGTGGGAGTTAGGGCTGTGTAGTGTAGTGTAGTGTAGTGCTGCTGTTGTCCACTACTTCAAAGTCCATAGGGGCTGGCTGGACTGTGTTGTGCAGTCAGTTCTCCATAGGGGCTGTGTCCACTCCAAAGTCCTGTGCAGTGTCCCAGTCCTAAAGAGGTGCTGTAGTGTTGTCCAGGGGGTGCTCTGTCCATCAGGGGTGCTCCCCCCAAGTGCTAAAAAAATAATATATTTTCTGTGTTTGTGAATTGTGTGCGCAGTAGCCGCACGTGCATCAACAAAGTAGTGCCAAGCGTGCGCCTGTGTCATAAGTAAAGGGCCGGCTGGCTTGACCGTTAAAGGGTGCTGTAACCCCCGAAAGTACACTCCAGTCCAAACCAAAAAAAAATTATTTTCTGTGTTTGTGAATTGTGTGCGCAGTAGCCGCACGTGCATCAACAAAGTAGTGCCAAGCGTGCGCCTGTGTCATAAGTAAAGGGCCGGCTGGCTTGACCGTTAAGGGTGCTGTAACTCCCGAAAGTACACTCCAGTCCAAACCAAAAAAAAAATTATTTTCTGTGTTTGTGAATTGTGTGCGCAGTAGCCGCACGTGCATCAACAAAGTAGTGCCAAGCGTGCGCCTGTGTCATAAGTAAAGGGCCGGCTGGCTTGACCATTAAGGGTGCTGTAACCCCCGAAAGTACACTCCAGTCCAAACCAAAAAAAAAATTATTTTCTGTGTTTGTGAATTGTGTGCGCAGTAGCCGCACGTGCATCAACAAAGTAGTGCCAAGCGTGCGCCTGTGTCATAAGTAAAGGGCCGGCTGGCTTGACCGTTAAGGGTGCTGTAACCCCTGAAAGTACACTCCAGTCCAAACCAAAAAAAAAAT
Source organism: Taudactylus pleione (assembly GCA_031769625.1). NCBI lineage: Eukaryota > Metazoa > Chordata > Amphibia > Anura > Myobatrachidae > Taudactylus > Taudactylus pleione. The sequence goes on from JAUIMM010000128.1 coordinate 22,486,746, forward strand.
TATTTTCTGTGTTTGTGAATTGTGTGCGCAGTAGCCGCACGTGCATCAACAAAGTAGTGCCAAGCGTGCGCCTGTGTCATAAGTAAAGGGCCGGCTGGCTTGACCGTTAAGGGTGCTGTAACCCCCGAAAGTACACTCCAGTCCAAACCAAAAAAAAAATTATTTTCTGTGTTTGTGAATTGTGTGCGCAGTAGCCGCACGTGCATCAACAAAGTAGTGCCAAACGTGCGCCTGTGTCATAAGTAAAGGGCCGGCTGGCTTGACCGTTAAAGGGTGCTGTAACCCCCAAAGTACACTCCAGTCCAAACCAAAAAAAAAATTATTTTCTGTGTTTGTGAATTATGTGCGCAGTAGCCGCATGTGCATCAACAAAGTAGTGCCAAGCGTGCGCCTGTGTCATAAGTAAAGGGCCAGCTGGCTTGACCGTTAAAGGGTGCTGTAACCCCCAAAGTACACTCCAGTCCAAACCAAAAAAAAAATTATTTTCTGTGTTTGTGAATTGTGTGCGCAGTAGCTGCACGTGCATCAACAAAGTAGTGCCAAGCGTGCGCCTGTGTCATAAGTAAAGGGCCGGCTGGCTTGACCGTTAAAGGGTTCTGTAACCCCCAAAGTACACTCCAAACCAAAAAAATATATATTTTCTGTGTTTGTGACTTGTGTGCACTGTGGCTGCACGTGCATCAACAAAGGAGCAGCGCCAAGCGTGCGCCTGTGTCCCATAAGTAAAGAGCCGGCTGGCTCATTTCTTAAAGGGTGGTGTAACCCACAAAGTGCACTACTCTCCAGCAAAAATAAAAAAATATTTTCTGTGTTTGTGTGCGCTTTAGCCGCACGTATATATATCAATATAACATAAATGGAGGACCAAACTTTCTCTGATAAAAATAAAATAGGGAAAGATCAAGAACCACTTCCTACTAGTGCTGTTGCTGCTGCTGGGAGTTGTTCATCATCCCAGAGAGGAAGTAGGAACATCACTACTTTTACTAAACAATTGACCCTCCAACAGTCCCTAGCGATGAGGATGAAGTACGACAGCAGTCATCCTGAAGCAAAACGTATAACTGAGGCCTTGACTGCTATGTTGGTGTTAGACGTGCGTCCGGTATCCGACATTAGTGCAGTGGGATTTAGACAATTGATGGAGGTAGTGTGTCCTCGGTTCCAAATCCCGTCTAGATTCCACCTGCATCCTCAAAGCAGCAGCGACAAGCGTGCGTCTGTCTGTTAAAGGGTGGTGACACCCTCAAAGTGTGCTACACAAACAATAAAAATATTCTTCTTTTTTCTGTCTTTGTGAATTGTGTGGGCTGTAGCCGCACCTGCATCCTTAAAGCAGCAGCGACAAGCGTGCGTCTGTCTGTTAAAGGGTGGTGACACCCTCAAAGTGTGCTACACAAACAATTAAAATATTGTTCTTTTTTTTTCGGTCTTTGTGAAATGTGTGGGCTGTAGCCGCACCTGCATCCTTAAAGCAGCAGCGACAAGCGTGCGTCTGTCTGTTAAAGGGTGGTGACACCCTCAAAGTGTGCTACACAAAGAATAAAAATATTCTTCTTCTTTTTTCTGTCTTTGTGAATTGTGTGGGCTGTAGCCGCACTTGCATCCTCAAAGCAGCAGCGACAAGCGTGCGTCTGTCTGTTAGAGGGTGGTGTAACCCTCAAAGTGTGCTCCACAAACAATAAAAATATTCTTTTTTTTTTTCTGTCTTTGTGAATTGTGTGGGCTGTAGCCGCACTTGAATCCTCAAAGCAGCAGCGACAAGCGTGCGTCTGTCTGTTAAAGGATTACATCGGTGACAGCATCCAAGTAGGCATGTCAGACAGTCCGTACCTGTACTGGCAGGAAAAAGAAGCAATTTGGAGGTCCCTGTACAAACTGGCTCTATTTTACCTGAGTTGCCCCCCCTCCAGTGTGTACTCCGAAAGAGTGTTTAGTGCAGCCGGGAACCTTGTTAGCTAAAGGCGTAGGAGGTTGCTTCCACAAAATGTGGAGAAGATGATGTTCATAAAATGAATGATCAACTCTTCCAGGGAGACCAGCCTCCAGAACGTACAGAGGGACCTGTGGTTCCAGCAGGGACAAATTAATACTCTGTGAGGATGAGGATGTACATAACACTGAAGAGGGTGAGGAATCTGTGGATGAGGAGGATGAGGACGACTTCTTGCCTCCGTAGAGCCAGTTTGTGCAGGGACACATTAATTGCCAGCTTGTTTTGTGGGGGCCCAAACGAACCAATCATTTCAGCCACAGTTGTGTGGCAGACCCTGGCGCTGAAATGATTGGTTTGTTAAAGTGTGCATGTCCTGTTTATACAACATAAGGGTGGGTGGGAGGGCCCAAGGACAATTCCATCTTGCACCTCTTTTTTTTCTTTGCATTATGTACAGTTTGGGGCCTAGTTTTTCAATGCCATCCTGTCTGCCACTGCAGTTTCACGCCTAGATGGGTCACGTGTTTGTGCCGCCCACTCGTGTCGCTTAGCATAGTCATCCAGCTACCTCGGTGCAACCTTTTGGACATAAAAACACTATTGTGAGGTGTGAGGTATTCAGAATAGACTGGAAATGAATGGAAATTAAGGTTATTGAGGTTAATAATAGCATAGGAGCAGAAAAACCTACAAATTCTGTGATTTTAGCTGTTTTTATGCTTTTTTTCAAAAAAATACAGATCCAAAACACAAAACCCAGAACCCAAAACACGGAAGGGTGGTTTTGGCAAAACCAATCCAGATCCAAAACACGAAGAAAGATCCAGATCCAAAACCAAAACACAAAACACGAAAAGTGGCCGGTGCACACCCCTACTCCTAACACTGCTTAGTAAATAGACCCCTAACACCTGAGGTCTACCAAACCAATTAAAAACAACAGGTATAGTTTGTGGTAGTGTTTTGAAAAATATGATTACATTTGCAATGCGATATTTGCACATAGCACATGAATATTAGTGTTTTGAAAAATATGATTACATTTGCAATGCGATATTTGCACATAGCACATGAATATATTATAATTCACATCCCGGGACAGAGTTTGCGAGAGAGCTCTGTCACGGTGAATCCCAAAACCCACACTTAATTGGTATTTTTTTCAAAAAATACTCTGTGAATGTGTTGGCGCTTGCGCCGACCTTAATGACCCTGCACCTGAAACCGGTTTCTGTGATCACCCTGTGTGTCTAATAGACTAGTGGTTCTCAAACTCGGTCCTCAACACCTCACACAGTTCACATTTGTAAGGTCACCTAGCAGGTGCACAGGCATATTCATTTCATACTCACTTACACATTTTAAAAGATCCATAGGCGGAGCTAATTATTTCACCTGGAAAAAATGCACTGTTTGGGATCCTAAAGACCGAGTTTGAGAACCTGTGTAATAGACCACAGGCTGATCACAGAGGAAATAAATAGTGATAATAGAAAAAAATAAACTTACCTGCACCCAGGGATCTGTGATTGGTCAACTCCTTCTGTACCCCGGGCTGATCTGGGCGGTCAGCTGAGATGCCGGCCAGGTTCTGCTCTGCCTGTCAGCATGCAGGAAGGGCAGAGCAGGGGTAGGGGAACTGGAGGGAAGCCTGCATATCACCATCTGAAGATGGCATTATTATCGCAAAGCTCCCTCCAAATTGATTTTTTAGTAAATCTGAGACAAATTGCATTTCCCACTACAGGTATGGGAAAAGTGTTCTGCATACTAAAAATATGCAAATTTGAGGGGATGGAGGAGAATTTTGCAAATTCTCCTCCAAAAGCCCTTTGATACATTTAAGTGATACTAAAGTAAAATTAAAAGGGTGTGAAAACACCAGTTTTCATGTTATTCTATTAAAAATAAATATTGACAAAAGGGTTCTAATTTAGGTATTGTACTATGTATTAATATAAGGTTGAATATTAGAAAGGTTTTAACTTCCTTACTGACTGTTTTGGTGAGCTTTGCAAATGAAAAAACATCATAAATGTTTTATTCAACAAATATTCACTTTGTTAATATTATTTCTTCTTCAGGGTCCATAGGGATCTACAGGGATACCATGGGGATAATGTGGTTGGAGTGATCCAGGAACCAAACGGTTAAGCTTTCAGCTCCCAGGATGCCCCAGGTCCTGCTTCACATATACCAGGCCCATGCCCACAGGCATTCAGTTGTTTGTTCAGTGTGGCAGGATTCAGATGCACGTTTGTAACAGGGGACTGCTCAGGTAATCCCAAGGTTTTATTTCATGTTTTATTTTATTTCTGTTTTTGAGTTAGCAGTGTTGAGCATCTAAATTAAGACGCATGCACTGCGACTCCGTCTACCTTCGCTGGGCCGCAACACCAGTAACATCTCTGGTGATTTTGGCGGGTCGCGGCAGAGCTTGATAGCAGCGATGCTGGGGCCCGGACTACAACCGGACGCATGAAGATGTCAGATAAGGTGATTCCTCACACACGGGGAATCACGCTTGGCAGTCCTTGCTTCCGGTGCTGGAGACGCACCGGAAGCCGCTGCAGTGAGGACCTGGGGCCCTCCACTACCTCACTAGACCACTGGGGCCTTATCATCTGACACCGGGGATCGTCTGCAGATGCTTCTGCTGTCATGAGGCCAGCGTACACGGCCGGTTGACGTAGCTTAGGGCAGGTAGGCTCTCCCCCGGCAGCTTCTTCCCCAACTTAGTCGCAAATCCATCAAAGGTTTTTCTGTGTCTGGGTTGCTCCACCTACCCTCCTCGTGCATATGAAACGCTCACAGTCCACTATTGGTGCTCTACTGTAGCTGTTTGGTGTCAGGAGGTTTTGGGTTTTTCACCCTGTATACCTATCCTCAGGTATATAGTGCTCTATATCCTACCAAGCCTTGTGTTTGAGTAGTTGATTCAGAGTCTAGTGCAACTAAATTACATATGCACTGTATGTGACTGTTTGCTAGTGCTGTGTTGATACTACCTTTTTTCCTGTCAGTTATAACTATCACTGTTTTTTCTACTCATCCCTGTATTAGGTGGGTGGGGGTCTTACAACTCTGTATTTCACATTTACTAGTTATTTGTGAAGGCTCTCACATTACACTGCATTGGTACCTTTTATAATTGATATGTCAAAGGTAAAGGGAAACAGAAGGTTGAGGCCAGGGCCAGATTAAGGGGGGCGACGGGGGCGGTCGTCCTGGGGCCCCCACACACAGAAGGGCCCCAACACAGGAATGGTCTGACCCTGCAATTGCCGGTGGCACCTGTTCTCGGACTGGGGCTGTCCGACTGAATAGACTGCATGCAGAGAGCATACAGCGCAGAGGGGATCCAGAGTCCCCTCACCAGCATCACGTGATGTATCACGTCCGTGATGCTCAAGAGGGAACTCGGGAGCTGCTCTGCTCTGTATGCTCTATGCATGCAGAATATGCAGCAGTGGCTGACAGTGAATGACAGCGGCCAGCGGTGAGTGCTCAGCGCTGTACATGGGATGGGTAGTGTCGCTCCCCACATTATTCCAAGTGGTGATAGTTATATAAGGTAGGCATCTCCCAGGTGTCCAGCGGCTAGCTGTCTGTGCCGGACTCTGCAATGATTAATTTCACCACCGGTGAAATGCATGTGAAGTTTCCACGTCCCTCACATCTAATAACCTCAGGCTCACATCTACAACTAATCATAATAGCTGACCTGATTATCCAGCGATGCAGCCACCCATTTGTATTAACCACCTATGTAGTTTCTTCCTTGGCTTACTCCCTTATCATTAGAAGCAACAGCAGTTTTTGCAAAGCAGACAATGGCATGCCTCACTCATAGAGTAGGCTAGGCTAGGAGTAAGAGCATAGAGGGGAATTCAGTTGCAGGCGAAGGGTGCGACTTGCCGTTGCTACGGCGTTTAAACGCCAGCAACGGCAGCCCTTCTCGCACCCTTCACATGGTCAGCCAAATGTCTGATTCGTTCAAAAGTGCTCATTACTCTATGGGGTAGCGAACACTTTTTAGCGAAATCCTGCTGCTATAAAGTGCGGCAGCTGCCGCGCAGATTCGACAGGGCAAATGTATTCGCTCCTAATTGAATTCCCCTCAGAGTGTCAGAGTTATGTTCTGTGAAACATTCTGACTTTACACTGTGGGGTAAGGTAAGGGGCATAGTGATGGTGGGGTGTATATTTTATTGGAAGGGGCCCCCACAACTTAGTTGCCCCAGGGCCCCCACAATCCTTAATCTGGCCCTGATTGAGGCCCTTGTGCTTGTTTCATGTAAATCCTGTTTGGTGGGCTTGTCCCCTCAGGAATTTATACAGGATGGTTGTGTGCTGTCGGTTACAAAGAACCACCTCACCAGTACAGTCTACCAGCCCCTGTACAGCTGCCATCTTGGGTGTCCCCCTTCTCTCAGGTGATGACTCAGCTAGTGGATTTTTTTGGCTACTCCCACGCTGTCTTCTTTAATGGGATACCCACAGCTTGCTATGTTTGTCCCCCCTATACATCCTCCCTGGTTGGAAGTTTTTGCCCACTCAAGTCAGAGTACGGCTCCATCGGATGTTTCAAACAGTCCTGTAGTCACCAAGTTGCCTAAGCAGACGTTATCTTTTTTGTCAATCTGCTCAGCATGTAGATTCAGACGCATCATCAGAGGAACAGATGATGCGCTGGGTTCTTCTCCAGGGTCTATCTCAGGAGAGGAGGACCATCCTTCTACAGTGGATGCTCCTTCTTTGGTGAGGGCGGTCAAATCAATCCTAAATATACAGGATAATGAGCCGGCTCCTAGACAGAAGGTTCCAGTGTTTAAACACCATAAGGTGGTAAAAGCTGAGTTTTCCTAAATCTGAGCAGCTCACTGAACTTATGGAAGAGGCATGGAGTAACCCGGATAGACAGTTCTATGTTACAAAAAGATTAGCATCTTTGTATCCTTTCCCAGCTACTGAATTTACGAAGTGGGAAGTCTCTCCTTCTGTGGTTGCTCATGTGACACATTTAGTCAGGAGTGCTACATTGCATATTCTGTCAGCATCTTAAAGTTCCTACAGATAGAAAAACTGATACATGTCTTAAAGCAGTATTTTCAATGTCTGGAGCTGTTACTCGACCAGCTATGACTGGGGCTTGGGTATCCAAGGCTGTTGTAGAATGGATGGGGGCATTGGAAGATACTCTACCAAATGCTACCAGAGAACAGCTAATATATATCTCCCACATATGGGAATCAGCCTCCTATCTGGGAGAAGCTGCAATAGATGCTGGGCTCCTAGTTTCTAAAGCATCGGCAGCCTCGGTTGTGGCTAGTAGAGCCCTTTTTTGTTAAGGTCCTGGTAATCAGATATGGGGTCAAGAGGGCTCTGGAATCTTTACCTTTTTATGGAAACATACTTTTTGGAGCAGAATTGGATAAGATAGTGGCTACTCTGGTAGCCTCAGGTCTCTTCACCCACAGGGAAAAGCAAAAGGACAGTCTTCCTCTAGACCATCTAGTTCCCGCAGGTCCTGGCCGGCCAAACATCCAGCTTCTAACACGACAAATCCTCGGCCTGATGGGGTGGGCCTCCTCCTGGGGGATACCAGAGGGGGGGGGCGACTTCTTCAATTGCGGACTACTGGCATCAAACAACAGGGTCTGAGAAGTGGTCTCTCAGGGGTATGCCCTCACTTTCTGGAGGCATCCTCCCCAGAAATAATTTTTTTAACTGTTCCCCCATCAAATTCTATCAAGGCATTGGCTCTCCAGGAGGCCATTTTACTCCCTGCTGCAGGCAGGGGTGATAATCCCGGTTCCTGTTTTTCAAACAAGGAAGGGGTTATTATTCCAATCTATTTTTGGTTCAGAAACCGAATGGATCTCATGGTCCTATTCTAAATCTGAAAACCCTAAACAAGTTTATCCATGAATCAACTTTCGTATGGAAACTCTTCGGTCAATTATTTTGTGGATGGAACCTGGGGATTTTATGGGTTCCCTGGACATTCAGGATGCATATCTGAATGTGCTTATTATGCCACCCCACCAATAATTTCTACAGTTTGCTGTCCTGCAACAACGTTATCAATTTCAGGCATTGCCCTTTGGTCTATCAATAGCCCCTCGGGTCTTAACCAAAATAATTGTAGTTATGATGGCCTACCTCAGACATCAGGGAATTGGAATATTACCATACCTGGATGACCTTCTGATATTGGCACAGTCTCCAGCTGGCCTATAACACCATCTCCAACTGACCATTGCCTGTCTGGATCATCAATCGGAAGAAATCCTCACTTTCTCCAACACAGCGGATGATACATCTGGGGGCACTTCTGCCAAGAGGACGAAAATTGCTACACAATTGAAGGGTATCCATTCTAACAGTGATGCAAGTCCTGGGGTGCAGCGATGCAAGTAAACCTTCGACATGGTGGAATATGCTCAGTTCCGCTCCAGGCAACAATTGATTATCTCCCGATGGAATGGACAGTATCATCTAATAAGGTCCCAGAGGATCCTTCTCACTCCAGAGGTTCGTCTGTCTTTTTTGTGGCGGCTACAAAAGGATCATCTGGACAAAGGTCACCCATTCTGGATTCCAAATTGGGTGCTTCTCACCACAGACGCCAGTCTTCGTGGATGTGGGGCAGTGACAGGTCATCACACCTTTCAGGAAAGATAGACACATCAGGAAAGTTATCTGCCCATATACATTCTGGAGCTTCAAGCTGTATACAAAGCACTTGTCATGGCACAGGACCTGCTCCAGGGCAGGCCAGTCCAGATCCAGTCCGACAACGCAACCACAGTAGCCTATCTCAATCACCAAAGAAGCACGTGAAGTCATGCAGCCATGAAGGAAGTGTCAAACATTCTGATCTTGGTAGAACATCATCTGCCGGCTATCTCGGCAATATTCATCCCGGGAGTCCTCAACTGGGAAGCGGACTTCCTAAGTCATCAGGACATACATGCCAGAGAGTGGGTTTTTTTCAACTCCTGGTGAACAAATGAGGCCTACCAGACGTAGACCTCATGGCCTCACGTCACAATCACAAAGTCTCCATGTATGGATCCTGGACCAGAGACAACCCAGCCGCATTCATGGACACACTGGCAGTGAGATAGGACTTCAAGCTGGCGTATCTCTTTCCTCCAATTTCCAGGCCGGATTAGACCTTGGTCTCCGCTTGCCCACCCTGAGAGTACAGGTTTCTGCATTGTCACTTTGGTTCCAGCGAAGGATTGCTTCTTTGCCGGATGTTAGAACTTTTTTACAGGGTGTTCTCTGAGTTCAGCCACCCTTTGTCCCATCGGTAGCACCGGTCTTTGGTTCTCAAGGGGCTGCAAGTTCTCCTATTTGAACCTCTAGATTTGAAAAGGTTGACAGCGAAGACACTTTTTTTCTCCTCACTATTTCTTCTACACGCAGAATCTCTGATTTGGCAGCGCTCTCTTGTCACTCCCCCTTTTTGATTTTTCACCAGGATAAAGCTGTTCTCCATACACAGGCGGGTCACTTTCCTAAGGTAGTGTCCTGTTTTTATATGAATTAAGAGTTTGTGGTTCCAGTTTTTCAGTCTTCAGACATTTCAGAAGGTGAAGCCATTTGTGCTCTCCGTATTTATGTGGATCGTACAGACTCTTTTAGAAAATCAGACACTCTTGTCGTGTTACATGGTTTCAAAAACTATCATGGCCAGCTTCAAGCAAACTCTGGCTTGATTGTTACATATAACTATCTCTCAGGTTTACACGCAGGCTGATCTCCCTATTCCAAACACAATGACAGCACATTCTACCCGGTCTGTGGGACCATTGTGGGAATTTCATCGTGGTGCCTTTGCTGAGCAATTATGTAAGGCAGCCACGTGGTCTTCTGTCCACACTTTTCTTAAGTTTTACATCTTTGATATTTTTGCCTCTCTGGATGCTTCCTTTGGGCGATGAGTTCTCCTTTTCTGCTCAGGAGCAGCCCCACCCTTAGGGGAACTGCTTTAGGACATCCCCACTGTATCCCTGTGGATTCCTATGTACCCTGAAGAAGAAAATAAGAGTTATGGTAGACTTACCTTTGATAAATCTTTTTCTTTGAGGTCCATAGGGTCCACAGGATACCTACCCTGATGCACCTGGCTGCATAGGGTAATTTTTCTTTCAGCACGGATTACCACATTTCTGAGAGTGTTTCTGGTGTATGGTTGTTCTTCCTTCTCTTGCCTTGGGCTTGTTTACAAAACTGAATGACTGTGGCCAGGGGCGGGGTATATGTGGAAGAGGACCTGGGGAATCCTGGGACCTGAAAGCTTAACTGTTGGATGCCTGGATCACTCCAAACACATTATCCTCATGGTATCCCTGTGGACCATATCGACCTTGAAGAAAAAAAGGTTATCAAAGATAAGTCTACCATAACTATTATTTTAATAATGTTACATCTCAGGTACAGTAATGCAATACAACTCAGAGCAAAATGGTAAATAGCACAATATAATAATAATACAAATAAACATTAAACAATGAACATGAGTAATAGGCATATCAATTCTGAACCAATAAAAGTATATAATACAAGTTAAAAAGAATATCCCAGGCAGTAAAAAAAATAAAAAATACATTTGAAAAATAAAGCATAAAAAAGTAAAATAACGAATCTCATTTTTCAAAGGCAGGCCAACCACAAAAAAATATGAATAAAGAGAAGAAACAGAAATGCCCCATAGTGTAGTAATTTTTTTAAATGGTAATGAAGTGCTTTAGTGCCAAAGCCAAGAGCTCCAGAAGTCAGTGTCCAAATCCAGCTTTTAGAGAACCACTTACAAGTTTCATCAGAGGGACTTTATCAAAGGGTACAGTGCTCAATAATTGATACTCTCAAACAAAATATCAGCCCTTGGTAAGTATGAAGGAAAAAGTTACTGATGAATGTGGTAATTTTGAAAAAAAAAATATAGGTATATCCAATGCACCACCTGCAAGGCCAAGGAAAACCATGAACCCTTTTTGCTAGTAGTGGTTATGCTACTGTTTATACATGTACTAGAATGCCTAATGCAAAAGTAATGCCCAGCAAAGACATGCATCTTCTGCAATCTCCCATCTACTTTTTGCTGTGAATTTAGTGTCACCTCCTAAACAGCTATATTAGTGCCTAAGACAACTTTGTGCTGAAAAGAATCACGAGAAGTGTCCAAGGGTTTCCATAAGTGCTATGTGTCTGACCTTTCAGATTCTAAAACTGTAATAATTAATATACTGCAGCCTCCTTCCACAATTTCTCAAAAATGTTGAAATGTAAGGATGAGTATGAGTGATGATTATTTAGAAATGTAGGATGCTACTGTGGAAGTAATGTGCAACAAGATGAGAGGGGTAATTGTGACTCTGACAATAAGACTAAGGGGCCTATGTATTAATAATCACAGTACTGCCGCGATTATTAACAATCCAACTCACCAAGAATATTTAAATTTTTAATGAAAATGTCCTGGCTATGTACTACTGGGAACTCGCAGGGACAGTGGTTGCAGTAATCGCTGTTATATTCCTGGTATTTTGGAGAAGTCTTTCACTGAAGTGAAAGACTTCTCCAGGGGAAGCTGACACTGCGCATCCCGGGGCCAGAGAGGGGCTGTGAGAGAGAGATCGAAAGATCTCTTTCCTGCCCTGGAGACCCTTACACCATGTGAAGATGGTGTAAACTACCGGTGCTAAACTGCAAAGCTCCACTGGGGCAGGGACTGATGTGAATGGGCATATGCAGTGGCGTACCTAGGGCAGGGTGAGTGGGGCACGTGCCCTGGGCACAGTGGGACAGGCGGCACGGGGGGGCGCTGCCGGCCATGCTACCGGCCTGCCCTAGTTAGCCAGTGTAGTTCCGACCGTAGTGAGTGCGGTCAGCACTACACATTTACACAGGACTGGCGCTAGGCTTCCCAGCGCCGGTCCTGTGCCGAGCCCCTTCCCTCCCCCTGAGCGCTTGCCCAGTAGCACCAGGAGTAGGGTGGGAGGTGGGCAGGCTCAGGCTGTGCATAACACACATCGCCGCCAGCGCTGGCGGCGATGTGTGTGTTGACCAGCAGCCAATGAAAGTCAGATGACTCTCATTGGCTGCTGCTGCTACTGCAAAAACATCACTGCTGAGCGGCAGTGATGTGTGTGTGAATCAGCAGCCAATGAGAGTCAGACAGACTCTCATTGGCTGCTGCTGCTGCACACACATCACCGCCAGCGCTGGCGGCGATGTGTGTGTTAAACAGCAGCCAATGAGAGTCAGATAGACTCTCATTGACTGCTGCAGCCGCAGTGCCCACTGCAAGAGTCGGCTCCCTTCCGGCTCCTGCAGTGGGTAATGGGAGAGACGTCATGACATCATGACGTCTCTCCAATAATACAGAGCACGCCAGCCTGGGAGGACTGACGTGCGGATGGTGGCGGCGGGAGTGTGGATTCAGGTAAGAATTTTTCTTTTATTTATTGTTTCATTTCCGTGTGTATTTATCAGGGGGGGGGAACTACTACTGGGGGGGAGACTACTGGGGGCACTGCTTTGGGGTGGGGGGACTACTACTGGGGGATACTACTGGGGACACTGCATTGGGGGAATCACTACTGGGGACTACTACTGGAGGGATACTACTGGGGGCACTGCATTGGGGGGGGACCACATTGGTGGAGGACACCACTACTGGGGACTACTACTGGGGGGAGATACTACTGGGGACACTGCATTGGGGGGACCACTACTGGGGACTACTACTGGGGGGATACTACTGGGGGCACTGCATTGGGGGTGGGACCACTACTGGGGACCACTACAGCACTACAGGGTGCACTGCATCAAGGGGGACTCCTACTGGGGCCACTATATAAAGGGCACTGTATAGGGGGGACTACTAATGGGGGCACTGCATCAAGGGGGACTACTGTGGGGACTACTACTGGGGGCACTGCATCAAGGGGGACTCCTACTGGGGCACTATATAAGGGGCTTACTACTGGGGGCACTGCACAGGGGGGACCACTACAGGGGGCACTGCATAGGGGGATAACTATTGGGGGCCTGCATAAGGGTCACTACTGGTGGCCTGCATAAGGGGGGATCACTCCTGGGGGCACTGTATAAAGGGCACTGCATATGGGGGATCACTACTGGGGGGCTGCATATGGGGGATCACTACTGGGGGCACTGTATAAGGGGAATTAATGGCGGGTTGCATAAGGGGGACTACTACAGGGGGAACTGTGTAAGGGGCACTGAATATGGGGGATCACTACTGGGGGCCTGTATAAGGGGAACTAATCGGGGGCTGCATAAGGGGGACTACTACTGGGGGTACTGTATAAGGGGCACTACTGGGGGCCTGCATTAGAGGGACCACTACTGGGGGCTTTGTATACTGGGGGTACTATATAAGGGGTACTACTGGGGGCCTGCACAAGGGGGACCACTACTAGGGGCACTGCATAGGGGGGACTGTATAAGGGGCACTGCATTAAGGTGCAAATGGAAAGAAATGTTCCCAGTGATAAGAAAGGGGTGTGTCATGTTGACACGCCCTATTTTTCAGTGGCCACGCCCCTTGTGACCACGCCCATTTTTCACCACGCGCGCACATAGTGGGGGGGGGTTCCATTTTGCCCTGGGCTCCAAATACCCTAGTTACGCCACTGGGCATATGTTCTCTGTAAAGCGCTGTGGAATATGTGTGCGCTATATAAATAACTGGTATTTAATAAATAAATAATAAGTCAAGAAAATATACTCATTGGCCCATTTGGGCTGCGCTTCCAGCACACATTATGAATACACCACTCATAAGTATTACAGCTACACATGCGACTCCAGAAAAGTTGTGTGGTGTTTTGATGGAAAGAACATACAGTTGCTGTGACATGTAAAATAAATGATTTAAATAGCATAATGAGTCTATTTTTTTATTGCAGCATGTCATAAACAACATTTCTTGAACTTAATGAGCCGTGAGTTATTTTTACATGACTGGCACACTAGACACAAACAATAACTCTGTGTACAGAAGCCCCAAGTGAACTGAACGCTATTTGTCACTTCTGTTTGTAACCTCTGGCTGCCCTTGCCATGCAGGGTTAGGTAACTTACCTTTAGTTGTCAGTATTCTGAACCGCTGGCCAGCCACTGTCGGTATTTGATCTGGTGGCTAAACAGCCGCCGGCATTACATACCGATTCCATACTCAGCATGATGGAAATCCCCATTAATATCTTGCAATCCGATAGTAATTACTGCTCCTCTTAGCATATCATTTGGATTATATATATAAAAATTAGGGGTGTGCACCGGCCACTTTTCGTGTTTTGTGTTTTGGTTTTGGATCTGGATCTTTCTTCGTGTTTTGGATCTGGATTGGTTTTGCCAAAACCACCCTTCCGTGTTTTGGGTTCTGGGTTTTGTGTTTTGGATCTGTATTTTTTTGAAAAAAAGCATAAAAACAGCTAAAATCACAGAATTTGTAGGTTTTTCTGCTCCTATGCTATTATTAACCTCAATAACCTTAATTTCCACTCATTTCCAGTCTATTCTGAACACCTCACACCTCACAATAGTGTTTTTATGTCCAAAAGGTTGCACCGAGGTAGCTGGATGACTATGCTAAGCGACACGAGTGGGCGGCACAAACACGTGACCCATCTAGGAGTGACACTGCAGTGGCAGACAGGATGGCAGTTAGAAAAACTAGGCCCCAAACTGTACATAATGCAAAGAAAAAAAAGAGGTGCAAGATGGAATTGTCCTTGGGCCCTCCCACCCACCCTTATGTTGTATAAACAGGACATGCACACTTTAGCAAATCAATCATTTCAGCGCCAGGGTCTGCCACACAACTGTGGCTGAAATGATTGGTTCGTTTGGGCCCCCACAAAACAAGCTGGCAATTAATGTGTCCCTGCACAAACTGGCTCTACGGAGGCAAGATGTCATCCTCATCCTCCTCATCCACCGATTCCTCACCCTCTTCAGTGTGTACATCCTCATCCTCACAAAGTATTAACTCGTCCCCACTTGAATCCACCACCACAGGTCCCTCTGTACCTTCTGGAGGCTGGTCTCCCTGGAAGAGCTGATAATTCATTTTGATGAACATCATCTTCTCCACATTCTGTGGAAGCAACCTCCTACGCCTTTCGCTGACAAGGTTCCCGGCTGCACTAAACACTCTTTCGGAGTACACACTGGAGGGGGGGCAACTCAGGTAAAATAGAGCCAGTTTGTACAGGGGCCTCCAAATTGCCTCTTTTTCCTGCCAGTACAGGTATGGACTGTCTGACATGCCTACTTGGATGCTGTCACCGATGTAATCCTCCACCATTCTGTCAATGGTGACAGTATCATATGCAGTGACAGTAGACATGTCAGAAATTGTTGCCAGGTCCTTCAGTCCGGACCAGATGTCCAAACTTGGTCCTGCCTGCCCTGCATCACCGCCAGCGGGTTGCTTAGGATACCTAAGTTTTTTCCTGGCAGCCCCAGTTGCGGGAGAAAATGAAGAAGGAGCAGTTGACGTGTCACGTTCCGCTTCAGCTGACAGTGTGTTCACCAGCAGGTCTTTGCACCTCTGCAGGCTTGTGTCGGCCGGAAAGAGAGACACCACATAGGCTTTAAACCTAGGTTCGAGCACGGTGGCCAAAATGTAGTGGTCTGATTTCAACAGATTGACCACCCTGGAATCCTGGCAAAGCGAATGAAGGGCTTCATCCACAAGTCCCACATGCCGAGCGGAATCGCTCCGTCTTAGCTCCTCCTTCACTTTCTCCAGCTGCTTCTGCAAAAGCCTGATGAGGGGAATGACCTGACTCAAGCTGGCAGTGTCTGAACTGACTTCACGTGTGGCAAGTTCGAAGGGCTGGAGAACCTTGCACAACACGGAAATCATTCTCCACTGCGCTTGAGTCAGGTGCATACCCCCTCCTTTGCCTATGTCATAGGTGGATGTATAGGCTTGTATGGCCTTTTGCTGCTCCTCCATCCTCTGAAGCATATAGAGGGTTGAGTTCCACCGCGTCACAACCTCTTGCTTCAGGTGATGGCGGGGCAGGTTCAAGAGTGTTTGCTGGCGCTCCAGTCTTCGGCACGCAGTCGCTGAATGGCGAAAGTGGCCAGAAATTTTTCGGGCCACCCAAAGCGTCTCCTGCACGCCCCTGTCGCTTTTCAGAAAATTCTGCACCACCAAGTTTATTGTGTGAGCAAAACATGGGACGTGCTGGAATTTGCCCAGATGTAATGCCCGCACAATATTGGTGGCGTTGTCAGATATCACAAATCCCCAGGAGAGTCTAAGTGGGGTAAGCCACTGGGCGATGATTTCCCTCAGTTTCTCTAAGAGGTTGTCGGCGGTGTGCCTCTTACTGAAACTGGTGATACACAGCGTAGCCTGCCTTGTAACGAGCTGGCGTTTCTGAGATGCTGCTACTGGTGACGCTGCTGCTGTTGCTGCGTAAGGTGATACATTTACCCAGTGGGCTGTCACAGTCATATAGTCCTTAGTCTGCCCTGTTCCACTTGTCCACATGTCCGTGGTTAAGTGGACATTGTGTACAACGGCATTTTTCAGGACACTGAGGACACTTTTTCTGACGTTTCTGTACAGTCTCGGTATCGCCTGCCTAGTGAAGTGGAATCTAGACGGGATTTGGAACCGGGGACACACTACTTCCATCAGTTGTCTGAATCCTACTGCACTAATGGCGGATACCGGATGCACGTCTAACACCAACATAGCAGTCAAGGCCTCAGTTATACGTTTAGCTTCAGGATGACTGCTGTCGTACTTCATCCTCCTCGCTAAGGACTGTTGGAGGGTCAATTGTTTAGTAAAAGTAGTGGTGTTCCTACTTCCTCTCTGGGATGATGAACGACTCCCCGCAGCAGCAACAGCAGCAGCGGCAGCAGTAGGCGTAGCAATTCAGGATCCTCCGGAGGAATCCCGGATTGGAGAGTCAGTCATGCCAGTGACATGGCCTGCAGGACTACTTCCGATCCTGACTAAGGAGGAAATTGACGAGGAGGGAGTTGACGGTGTGGTTTGCAGGCGCTTGGATACAACAGGACAACGGGATTTAGGTGTCCCTGGACTGCTTACGGTCTTAGCCAAAGTTTCTGAACTTGACAGTAACTTTTTATGAATGCGCTGCAGATGCCATATAAGGGAGGATGTTCCTAGGTGGTTGACGTCCCTACCCCTACTTATTTCACCTTTACATATGGTACATATGGCAAGACAGTTGTTGTCCGGATTTGGATCGAAATATTGCCAGACCAAAGAGGTGGAATGTTTGGTCTTCTGCCCAGGCATGACCGTGATGGGCTTTTTCATCCCACGGACAACAACTGTCTCCCCCGGAGCCTGATTTAAACAAACCACATCACCATCAGAATCCTCCTCGCCAACTTCCTCCTCAGCGCCAGCTACACCAGTATCCTCATCCTGTTGTACTTCAACAGTGACATCTTCAATTTGCATATCAGCAAGTGGACTGTGGGTGCTCCTTTCAGCACTTGCAGGGGGCGTGCAAATGGTTGAAAGAGCCACCTCTTCCCATCCAGTGCTGGGAAGGTCAGGCATCGCAACCACCACCACACTTGGACTCTCCTTGGGGATCTGTGATATCTTCTTAGAAAGCACAGTTCTTCGCTGTGCTTTTGCCAGCTTAACTCTTTTGATTTTTTTAGTGGGAGGAGGGCTTCCATCGTCATGTGAAGCTGAACCACTAGTCATGAACATACTAGGGATTGACCTTAGCCGTTCCTTGCCACTCCGTGTCGTAAATGGCATATTGGCAAGTTTACGTTTCTCTTCAGCTGATTTAAATGTTTTTTTCAAGGTCATTTTCCTGAACTTTGTCATTTGGGATTGTATGTGCCCTCTATTATGACATTGGGCATCGGCCTTGGCAGACGACGTTGATGGCATGTTATCGTCTATGTCATGACTAGTGGCAGCAGCTTCAGCACTAGGAGGAAGTGGTTCTTGATCTTTCTCTAATTTATTTTTATCGGAGAAAGTTTGGTCCTCCATTTATGTTATATCGATTTGATATATACGTGCGGCTAAACACAGAAAATATTTTTTTATTTTTGCTGGAGAGTAGTGCACTTTGTGGGTTACACC
Organism: Taudactylus pleione; assembly: GCA_031769625.1. Taxonomy (NCBI): domain Eukaryota; kingdom Metazoa; phylum Chordata; class Amphibia; order Anura; family Myobatrachidae; genus Taudactylus; species Taudactylus pleione. Next base: position 22,504,835 of record JAUIMM010000128.1, read on the forward strand.
AGCCTTTAAGAAATGAGCCAGCCGGCTCTATACTTATGGGACACAGGCGCACGCTTGGCGCTGCTCCTTTGTTGATGCACGTGCGGCTACTGCGCACACAATTCACAAACACAGAAAATATATATTTTTTTGGTTTGGAGTGTACTTTGGGGGTTACAGCACCCTTTAACGGTCAAGCCAGCCGGCCCTTTACTTATGACACAGGCGCACGCTTGGCACTACTTTGTTGATGCACGTGCGGCTACTGCGCACACAATTCACAAACAAAGAAAATTATTTTTTTTTTGGTTTGGAGTGTACTTTGGAGGTTACAGCACCCTTTAATGGTCAAGCCAGCCGGCCCTTTACTTATGACACAGGCGCACGCTTGGCACTACTTTGTTGATGCACGTGCGGCTACTGCGCACACAATTCACAAACACAGAAAATATTTTTTTTTTGGTTTGGAGTGTACTTTGGGGGTTACAGCACCCTTTAACGGTCAAGCCAGCCGGCCCTTTACTTATGACACAGGCGCACGCTTGGCACTACTTTGTTGATGCACGTGCGGCTACTGCGCACACAATTCACAAACACAGAAAATAATTTTTCTTTTGGTTTGGACTGGAGTGTACTTTGGGGGTTACAGCACCCTTTAACGGTCAAGCCAGCCGGCCCTTTACTTATGACACAGGCGCACGCTTGGCACTACTTTGTTGATGCACGTGCGACTACTGCGCACACAATTCACAAACACAGAAAATATATATTTTTTTGGTTTGGAGTGTACTTTGGGGGTTACAGCACCCTTTAACGGTCAAGCCAGCCGGCCCTTTACTTATGACACAGGCGCACGCTTGGCACTACTTTGTTGATGCACGTGCGGCTACTGCGCACACAATTCACAAACACAGAAAAAATATTTTGTTATTTGGTTTGGAGTGTACTTTGGGGGTTACAGCACCCTTTAACGGTCAAGCCAGCCGGCCCTTTACCTATGACACAGGCGCACGCTTGGCACTACTTTGTTGATGCACGTGCGGCTACTGCGCACACAATTCACAAACACAGAAAATAATTTTTTTTTTGGTTTGGACTGGAGTGTACTTTGGGGGTTACAGCACCCTTTAACGGTCAAGCCAGCCGGCCCTTTACTTATGACACAGGCGCACGCTTGGCACTACTTTGTTCATGCATGTGCGGCTACTGCGCACACAATTCACAAACACACAAAAAATATTATTTTTTTAGCACTTGGGGGGAGCACCCCTGATGGACAGAGCACCCCCTGGACAACACTACAGCACCCCTTTAGGACTGGGACACTGCACAGGACTTTGGAGTGGACACAGCCCCTATGGAGAACTGACTGCACAACACAGTCCAGCCAGCCCCTATGGACTTTAAAGTAGTGGACACAGCCCCTATTAACAACAGCAGCACAGCACAACACAGCCAGCCCCTATGGACTTTGAAGTAGTGGACAACAGCAGCACAGCGCAGCACAGCACAGCACAACACTACTCTGCACTACACTACACTACACAGCCCAGCCAGCCCTAACTCCCACCCTCCCTCTTCACTGTCCACAGCCGAGTGAGAAAATGGCGCCGACGCGGGTACCTTATATAGGATCCAAAACCCGCGAGACCCGGAAGGCGGGATGATGACGTTTTGCCTCGATTTCAGATCCGAGTCAGGCGGGAAATTGTACTCCAGTATAATTAAAGGGTTTTATTATAAAATAATAACATAAGACTCACCAGAGTCTAATATAGCAAAATGGACATATAGTATAAGTCCCAATATGTGCACTAATGCATGTATTAATATCAAGTTCGTTGCTAATACAAAAAAGGGGCGTGGCCCAACGCGTTTCATCCAGTTATAATGGACTTTTTCAAGACCTTGAAAAAGTCCATTATAACTGGATGAAACGCGTTGATATACTGGAGTACACAGTCTCCTTAAGTACCATCACCCCATTTGCACCATGCTTCCTCTGAGCACCGGGACGAGGGATACCAGCAGGAACTGACTACACGCTTGGTAAGTACATCCATAAGCCTAGTGTGGGAAATGGCAGCAGCTGGTAGTGCCCCCAGTAGTAATTCCCCCTTGTTGTGCCCCCAGTAGTAATCCCTCCTGGTAGTGCACATAGTGGTAATCCCTCCTTTCAGTGCCTCCAGTGGTAATCCCCCCTTTCAGTGCCCCCAGTAGTAATCCCTCCTGGTAGTGCACCCAGTAGTAATCCCCCCTTTCAGTGCCTCCAGTGGTAATCCCCCCCTTTTAGTGCCCCCAGTAGTAATCCCCCCCCTGGTAGTACACCCAGTGGTAATCACCCCTTATAGTGCCCCCTGTAGTAATCCCCCCTGGTAGTGCCCCCTGTAGTAATCTCCCCCTGGTAGTTCCCCCAGTGGTAATCCCCCCTTTTAGTGCCCCCTGTAGTAATCGCCCCCTGGTAGTGCCCCCTGTAGTAATTGCCCCCTGGTAGTGCCCCCTGTAGTCCCCCCCCAGTAGAGAGAGACGTGATAAGAATAAAAAAAAATTACTTACCTGAAACTCCCGCTCCTGGTCCCGCCGCTATCCGCTCCTCCGGCCGCTTTGCATGGGAGAGACGTCGTTATGACGACGTGTCTCCCATTACCCACTGCGGGAGCCGGATTACACCAAACACGCAGATGCCGGCTCCGGCGGCTGTGTGTTTGTGCTGTGTAGCACTGACCGAACTCCGTCCGGTCAGCGTTACACTGCACTCGAGTATAAGCCGAGGGTGTACTTTTTCAGCACAAAAAATGTGCTGAAAAAGTCAGCTTATACTCGAGTATATACAGTAAACAGATTACATATGGGGTCTCACAATTTATAAATGTGGTTGATTGTTGGATCACCTTCGTCACTGTGGATTTAAAAGATGTATCCTCATTCTGTGTAAATACGCACATTATTCATTATGCCTACAACAAAAGCTACCAACTACTTTGGTCTCGACCACAAAGTATCCTGTTCAGAAGTTGGCTTAAACATACTTGGTGCCAAATGACTCTGTAAATTCCTTGCTTTTCTAAAAATTACTGTAGGTTGTTTATTCAGACTTTCCTTCAGTAGTGGATCCAATAACAGTAATGAATAGTTATTCCTAATGATGCGTTTAATCTTATTTACAGAATTATTGTGTTTGAATACAAACACTACCGAAGGGTCTATTGTTTATTTCTTCTTTTTCTTAGTGCCAATGCTCATGTAGTCAGACAGTCCATCTAGGTCATCTGGCAATTAAATCAAGTAAAAGAAGCGCTGTGGGAACTCACAATGCATATGTAATACTATACCAGCTGAGGTGAGACAAACAAACAACACTCAACATACAATGTCACAATAGATGTATATAGCGCTTTCTGTGAGGAGTTAATAGTCCTGGAAATCAGTTGTACCCGCGCTCACTGCCTGGTGACGTCAATCGGGTTGTGGACACTAACGCATTTCATCCTTTCGGACCTTGACAAAGTCCGAAAGGATGAAACGCGTTGGTGTCCACAACCCAATTGATGTCACCAGGCAGTGAGCGCGGTAATTATACTCCACGAGGAAGCAGTGTTTAGACGGTCGCAGGACTACCAAAGTAGGAGGCTGTCGCGGCACATCGTATATCTCACTAACGGTGAGCGGAGCAGACCAGCAGCTGACTGAACAGCAGGAGTCCGGACCAGGCTAACCCTGCACGGAGGAGCATAGGGAAAGGTAGGGTCAGCACTTACACCCTTGCCATACCGCCGCACAGTCACGGGTACAACTGATTTCCAGGACTATTAACTCCTCACAGAAAGCGCTATATACATCTATTGTGACATTGTATGTTGAGTGTTGTTTGTTTGTCTCACCTCAGCTGGTATAGTATTACATATGCATTGTTAGTTCCCACAGCGCTTCTTTTACTTGATTTAATTGCTAATTGGCCAGGTGTCTGACCATTTATAAGAAAGCTGCTATTTAACCACAACATATCCAGGAGCGCATGATCATCTTTTTTACTAGGTCATCTGGCATCCTAATTTTTGTTTCTCTATCTACATTTTGCAAGTTGGAAATAGCTTGTGACAATAATGTTTTGGGATACCGTTTGCTCCTCAAAAGCTTGGCAAAGTCCTATGGCCTGTCCTTCAAATTTTTTTTACCAGGAAACAATTATGGTTAAGTCCTTGCAAATGCCCATGTGGTATGTTAGAGAGCCAGTTCCTTTGATGGTTACTGGAAAAATCAATAAATGTATTAGTATCAATCACTTTATCATATATATAAGAAGTAATTATACCCTCAACGATTTCCAATGTGATATCCAGAAAACTGATGTGATTTGTGTAAGGTGCTTCTGAACTTCAAATTAAAAGTGTTAGTGCTTAAACAAATCATCAATATAACGGCCATAGAGGACCAGGTATGCCCCAAGGTCTGACCCCCAAATGAGCTCCTCCTCTTCTTTCCCCATATAGAGGTTAGCAAAGCTCGGGGTGGACCTGGTCCCCATGGCCAACCCAGTGCATTGTAAATAGTGTGATTTATTAAAAATAAAGTAATTGTGTTTTAAAATAAATAATATGTGAGAAACTCCTTTGCCTTTGTGAGATCCCATCTTGTTGTGACAAAACATAATCAACTGCCTCAATCCCTTTATCATGTGGGATATTTGTATATAAGGCAGTTTCATCACATGTTGAACATTTGTAACTATCCTTCCAAGAGATATCCTTAATTTTATTCAGGATGTGGTTAGTATCTCTTAGGTGGGATCTCAGAGAGGTAGCACAAGGTTGTAACTAACAATCAACAAATGCAGATAAATTTGATGTAATAATGGGACACTTGGGTGGATTGGAGAGGGACGTGTATTTTGGGTAAATGATAATAAACCGATGTGACAGGGCAGGGTGTAAACAAAAGATCAAATTATTTTCTGGACTTCACATTGTCTTCAAAAGCCCTGCCCTGCAAGACCTTCTGCTCATTCTGAAATATTATAGAGGGATCCTGAGAGAGTGGTATGTAGAACACAACATCCCCAATCTGCCAAAGACCTTCAGCAATATAGTCTATAGTTTTCTGGATCACCACCCCTCCCCCTTGTCCGCTGGCTTAATTATTATAGATTTTTTCTTAGAGAGATGATTTAGTGCTAATCTTTCTTGAGGAGTAAGATTGTGGTGGACTGGTTTTGAGTTCTTATTATATAGTTGTTTAAGCTGCAATAGACTATTTTTATAAGAGGAATCTATGCATCCTTTTTTATACCATAAAGGGAAAAATTTAGATTTCTAGCGAACAATTTCTTTTTCATTTTCCCCTGAGAAGCATTAATATCAAAAATTGGTAAACTTGTATGATCTTCATTCCCTATCTCCATATGATTTTCATATAGTAATTCTGTCAACTGCATTAAACTTTCCTAACTCCCTCATCAAGCATTATAGTTGGACCTTCAATCTCCCTGTTTTTCATTTTTTTTTGTGTAAATACCGTTTATGGCTAAGTGCCCGAACATAATGATTTAATTCGATAAAAAGTAAAAAAAAAATTAGGGTTTGAGTAAGGAGCAAACTTCATTCCTTTGGATAGAAGTTTGATCTCACTGAGATGAGGTGCAGAAAGGTTAAAGATGTTGACAGGGTTTAATGTAGCTTGTTTTGTCTTCTTTTTACATTTTCCTCCTCTACTACCTCTATATCTGGGTCTCTCCCTCTTTTTGGGGTGCCTGGGTAGAGGGGTTCGAATCTGTTCCCAGACGTATTGAAACTCCCTCCCTAAATCTGGGGCTTCTTCCCTCTTCCTCCGAAAAGGGAATTTTCTCGGTTCTCACTATTTATGTATATGTGGTTGGTATTGTTTCTGCCGGGCCCCTGTTTAATTGCCTCTGTGTATGTATAACCAGGAGGGGATGAAACCCCCTGTGTAGGTCAAGTGCAGGGATGGGGAACCTCAGGCCCAGGTACCGTATAAGGCCCCCTGAATAATTTGGTCTGGCCTTCTTAGCTTTTTTCAGAGGGCCTCATCTGAAAAAGCAGGGTGCCTATAATGGCACCCTGCAGCCAGAATGTCAGGGCTCAGCCCGGGGATCGGCGCCTGCTTACCGCACCGCCGGCTTCCCCTTTCATCCTGGGTGGTCGGTCGGCCTGCGCGACGGCGGGGGAGAAGCTGAGTATTCTCCCCGCTTGCTGTGGCTTCCTGGAGGGCTGGTGTCCGGCATCGCAAATCCGGACATGGGCGCCGCCATGACAGTCGGCCCATGTGACTGGATCCTTCTCCCTGATAGGCCCGTTTTCAGCTGATGCTGTGTACCTGTCTAAGGGTTCCCCTGGGTATAAAACTGTTCCACAGGTTATGGGAAATTGCCTGAACAACGGTTGTCTCCTAGCGTGCTTTAGTGAGTTCCCGGTCCAGGTTCCTATTCACCCGTACAGCAGCAGTGTTACCACCTTTACCTGTGTGCCTAAACATCTCTGGTGAATACCCGTGCAGCAGTGTGACCATCTTTACCTGTGTGCCTAAACATCTCTGGTGAATACCCGTGCAGCAGTGTTACCACCTTTACCTGTGTGCCTTTACGTCTTTGGTGAATACCCGTGCAGCAGTATACCCACCATTACCTGTATGCCTATACGTCTCTGGTGAACACCCGTGCAGCAGTGTTACCATCCCCACCTGTGTGCCTTTCGTCTCCAGTGAACATCCGTGCTACAACGTATACCACCTCTACCCGTGTGCCTTCTATCTCTGGTGACGTCTCAAGTAACCGTGAGTTGCTTCCCACTTGAAATCCTTATTGACGTTTGATCCTCGTGTCAAGGTGTTTTCTATACAGTATTTTAAGGGACTGTTTTGTGCCTAAGCAGGCATATCCTCGCTGGGCCACGGGTGTAGTGTCTCTATCCCTGCAGGGCTTGGGTACCTGGTCAAAGGACCGCGACCTGCTCATGGGGTGCAGCTAAGCCCATATCCCAATTGGGGAGGTCACTGGCGAACACCATCCTGTGGGTTAGACTCCGCACCTTTGCCCAGGTCTCGCCAACACTCAAGACCTGTGGATGAGGAGAACGTACATCCAGGCCCCTCGTCTCCGCTTCTTTCCCCAACTTAGGCCCACCATGTCCTCTTCTCCAGTTTCAGACGTGACAGTTTGTTCAGGCCAAATGGAGGCTGCAGGATCCCAAGGTACTGGGTCACTGCAAGAGTTGACCTCTCGGATGGACAACCAGGAGGCGCAACAACAACAAGTGGCTCAGTATTTACAGGAGCTCTCGAGGCAACTGGTTTCGATTCAAACCACGTTGGCTTCTATTCTCCCGGTTCCCCCGCCTGTGGTTCCTGTACCTTCTCCATCAGTCCCTCCACCAGTGGTTCCTACTCCCAAACCCCGACTACAGCTTGCCACTCTAGAAAGGTTTGATGGCGATCCCAGGCGATGCCGCGGGTTCATCAATCAATGTGAAATCCAATTCGAATGTCTTCCCCAGAACTTTCCCACGTCTCGGGCAAAAGTAGCATATGTGATTTCATTATTAACAGGAGCAGCGTTAGACTGGGTCTCCCCTTTATGGGAACGGGCCGACCCCATCGTATCTACCTACGAGGAATTAGTTTCCGCATTTAAGAGAATTTTTGACGAGCCAGGCCGTTCTGCATCTGCATCTTCTGACCTCCTCCGAGTGCGTCAGGGCACATGGTCCGTGGGGCAGTATGTAGTCCAATTTCAGACCCTGGCATCAGAATTAAAATGGAACGAGGAAGCTCTTAAAGCGTCCTTCCTTCATGGACTCTCTGAGAGGATGAAGAATGAGCTTGCCTCCAGAGATTTGCCAGAATCCTTCGCTGACGTTATCTCTCTCTGTATCAAAATTGACCTTCGCCATCGGGAAAGATGGGCTAGTAGGGGAAGAGGTGAACGTCTACCAGTCCGTTCTTCTGCTGTTAGTCCGCCTATACCCACCCTAGCTAGTGAAGAGGAACAGATGCAGGTCAACAGAGCCAAACTCACCCCGGCAGAGCGCAATAGACGCTTCCAAAATAAATTGTGTATCTATTGCGCTGCACCTAACCACATTCTGAAGAATTGTCCTTTACTTGCGGGAAATGCGAAACCCTGACTGAAGTAGGGAGCATTCAGTTGGGGGTTATTCTCAAGCCATCCCAATTATCCGAGAGTCTTTTAGTAGTGTCACTTTCCCATAAGTCCAGGACAAGAAAGGTTCATGCTTTAATTGATTCTGGAGCCGCTGGTAATTTTATTGCAGAGAGATTGATTCACACCTTGGGTGTTCCAGTCGTTTCCCTACCTAATAAATTGTTACTGTCTGGTCTAGATGGTAAAACTCTGGTGGGGCTACCCATTTCTTCGCTCTCTCATCCTGTGTCTGTCCAAATTGGGTGCCTACATCATGAAATGCTGGAATTTTTTGTGTTACCCGAATCCTCCTATGAGCTGGTATTAGGGCTGCCCTGGTTGAGAAAACACAATCCTGTCTTCGACTGGGATGCTATGCAAATCCTATCCTGGGGTTCACAGTGTTCCCAAGATTGTTTGACCAAGGTCGTTCCAGTATGTAACCAAGCGATGGTTTCCAACCCGGCTAAGAAGTCCCTTCGACCAGAGTCTTCTAAATATTCCCCCCAGCCGGGGTAGCCCGAGGCTTATCAAGACTTTGCTGATGTATTTTGTGAACAAGCCGCAGATAAACTTCCTCCGCATCGACCTTGGGATTGTGCCATCGATTTGCTTCCCGGGAAGAGTCCTCCACGTGGCCGTGTTTACCCTTTGTCCGTGCCTGAGACCGCGGCCATGGAAGAATACATTAAGGAAAACCTTGCTAAAGGATTCATTCGGCCTTCTTCTTCTCCTGCAGGGACAGGTTTCTTTTTTGTAGGGAAAAAGGATGGTGGACTCCGCCCCTGTATAGACTATCGAGGATTAAATCAAATCACCATAAAGAATCGGTACCCTCTACCTTTAATTTCAGAACTGTTTGACAAGTTTCAAGGGGCTCAGGTTTTCACGAAGCTGGATCTACGTGGTGCGTATAATCTGATTCGAATTAAAACCGGGGACGAGTGGAAGACCGCGTTCAATACCAGAGACGGACACTTCGAGTACCTCGTAATGCCCTTCGGTCTTTGTAATGCACCAGCTATTTTTCAAGGTTATGTCAACGAGATCTTCCGGGATATTCTTCATAAATTTGTTGTGATTTATCTCGATGACATTTTAATCTTTTCCAGAGATTTAGAGAGCCATCGTCTTCATGTACGGGAGGTATTGTTCCACCTTCGCACTCATCACCTCTTTGGGAAACTTTCCTAATGTATGTTTCACCAAACTTCAGTACCTTTTTTAGGCCATATTATCTCTGGGGGGAGTCTCCAGATGGATCCTGATAAAATAAAAGCAATCTCTGAATGGCCCCTGCCTACTTCTTTAAAAGGTACTCAGCGTTTCCTAGGATTCGCAAACTATTATAGGAGGTTTATTCCACACTTTTCTACACTGGTAGCACCCATTACCTCCCTCACAAGGAAAGGAGCCAATCCTTCTAAATGGTCTGTTCCAGCAGTACAAGCCTTTCAAAACCTAAAAGGTGCCTTTTCTCGAGCTCCCATTCTCTGTCAGCCTCAAATAGACAAACCATTCATTGTGGAGGTGGATGCATCCTCCGTTGGAGTAGGCGCGGTATTATCTCAGTCTGCTGAAGATTGGAAGATGCACCCCTGTGGATTTTTCTCCCGTAAATTTTCCCCTGCTGAGAGGAATTATATTATAGGCGACCAAGAACTTCTAGCCATGCGCCTAGCCTTAGAGGAATGGCGGTATCTTCTGGAAGGGGCCAAATTTCCTGTCACGATTATTACAGACCATAAGAATCTGATCTATCTGCAAACTGCACACCGGTTGAATGCCAGGCAGGCACGATGGTCACTTTTTTTTTCTAGGTTTGATTTAAAACTCCAGTTTCGTCCTGGTGTGTTGAACAAGAAGGCCGATGCATTATCTCGCTCCTTCATGACTAACTTGGAGGAGGAGGAGTGTTCTCAAGTTCGTTCCATTTTTGACCCAATTGTATTTGCTCCTACTCAAGTAGTGTCCTTGCCACCTGGGAAAATTTTTGTACCTCCTAATTTACGTAAACAATTGCTGGTTTGGGCTCATGCATCCTTGTTCGCAGGTCACACTGGAATCACCAAGACCTACCAGTTCTTACTTCGATCGTACTGGTGGCCGACCATGAAGAAGGATGTCACGGAGTTTGTCCGCTCCTGTATCAAATGCGCCCAACATAAAACTCCGCGTAGACAGATGGTTGGTCCTCTTCATCCCTTGTCTATCCCAACTGCTCCATGGACCCACATCTCAATGGATTTTATTTCTGAATTACCTCGGTGCAAGGGACATAACACGGTATGGGTGGTCATGAATCGCTTTTCTAAAATGGCACATTTTATCCCGCTCGTTGGCCTTCCTTCTGCTCCTCAATTAGCAAAAATTTTTATTCCAGACATCTTCAGATTACACGGTCTCCCCAGGGAAATAGTCTCTGATCGAGGTGTTCAGTTTACAGCCAAATTCTGGAGAGCCCTGTGTAGTACCTGTGGAATCAAACTGAACTTTTCCTCAGCCTACCAACCACAGTTGAATGGTCAAACGGAAAGGGTCAATCAAGAGCTAGAGACCTTCATTAGGCTCTTTGTGTCATCTTCCCAGGATGATTGGGTGGACCTCCTGCCATGGGCAGAGTTTTCTCATAATTTTAAATTCCATTCTTCCTCTAAATCCACTCCTTTTTTTATGGTTTTTGGTAGACATCCACGAGTTCCAGATTTCCAGAAGCTTCCATCTATAGATGTTCCAGCTGTGAATCAAGAGATTCAATCCTTTTCAGTTTTATGGAAAAAAATTCACCTATCTCTAAAGCAATCTTCTAGGAATTACAAGAAATTTGCGGACAGGAGACGTTTGGCGGTTCCTCTGTTGAGAGTCGGGGACAGGGTCTGGTTATCTTCCAAAAATATTCGCTTAAGAGCCCCGTCCATGAAACTTGCTCCGCGTTTTATTGGTCCATATCGTATCATTAAGATAATCAGTCCAGTAACTTATAAATTGGAACTTCCTCCTCAAATGAAGATTTCAAATACTTTTCACGTTTCTCTCTTACGACCCCTGGTGCTCAATCGTTTTCAGAATTGTTCCCCTAAATTTCCTCAAGTCAAGACATTACAAGGCACTGAATTTGAGGTGGAAAAGATCTTGGATTCCCGGCACAGATTCAACACCCTTCAATATCTCATCGATTGGAAGGGCTACGGCCCCGAGGAAAGGGCCTGGATCAGAGCCTCTGATGTACACGCTCCGCGACTAATCCAGAGTTTTCATAGGCAATTTCCAGATAAGCCTGTTGGGTGTTCAGTGCCCACCCTTAAAGGAGGGGGTACTGTCAGGGCTCAGCCGGGGATCGGCGCCCGCTTACCGCACCGCCGGCTTCCCCTTTCATCCTGGGTTGTCGGTCGGCCTGCGCGACGGCGGGGGAGAAGCTGAGTATTGACAGTTGGCCCATGTGACTGGATCCTTCTCCCTTATAGGCCCATTTTCAGCTGATGCTGTGCACCTGTCTAAGGGTTCCCCTGGGTGTAAAACTGTTCCACAGGTTATGGGAAATTGCCTGAACAACGGTTGTCTCCTAACGTGCTTTAGTGAGTTCCCGGTCCAGGTTCCTATTCACCCGTACAGCAGCAGTGTTACCACCTTTACCTGTGTGCCTAAACATCTCTGGTGAATACCCGTGCAGCAGTGTTATCACCTTTACCTGTGTGCCTATACATCTCTGGTGAATACCCGTGCAGCAGTGTTACCACCTTTACCTGTGTGCCTTTACGTCTTTGGTGAATACCCGTGCAGCAGTGTACCCACCTTTACCTGTGTGCCTATACGTCTCTGGTGAATACCCATGCAGCAGTGTTACCATCCCCACCTGTGTGCCTTACGTCTCCAGTGAACATCCGTGCTACAACATATACCGCCTCTACCCGTGTGCCTTCTATCTCTGGTGACACTTAGTAACCGTGAGTTGCTTCCCACTTGAAATCCTTATTGACGTTTGATCCTCGTGTCAAGGTGTTTTCTATACAGTATTTTAAGGGACTGTTTTGTGCCTAAGCAGGCATATCCTCGCTGGGCCACGGGTGTAGTGTCTCTATCCCTGCAGGGCTTGGGTACCTGGTCAAAGGACCACGACCTGCTCACGGGGTGCAGCTAAGCCCATATCCCAATTGGGGGGGTCACTGGCGAACACCATCCTGTGGGTTAGACTCCGCACCTTTGCCCAGGTCTCGCCAACACTCAAGACCTGTGGATGAGGAGAACGTACATCCAGGCCCCTCGTCTCCGCTTCTTTCCCCAACTTAGGCCCACCACGTCTTCTTCTCCAGTTTCAGACGTGACACAGAATCTATGCAGCAGTGCCACTGGGAGTGTCCTTAGGGCAGCGGTGTGACCATCTGAAATATCCTTACAGCTCCCTGGAGCATCCTCAGGATGCTCCAGGCATTGCTGTAATCACTGGTGATTGTGGCCTCGTCCCCATGTGACATCACATGGAGGGACGTGGCCTGCACCGGGCCCACAAATAAAGTTATATATATCAAAATGGCCCTTGGCAGAAAAAAGGTTCCCCACCCCTGGTCTAGTGGGTTTCCTGGAGGATATTATATAGGCAGTACTGTTAGTAATACCCATATTTGTGGAAGAGTTTTTTCTACCACTTTGGGAAATTAAATGATTGGTAGACACCTGATGGTTTTGCGGTTCAGTTCTATTTCCAGTGCTAGACTCCTGACTATGAGGATTGGACGAATTTTTGTTGTTGTAAGTCCTTATTCTATTTTCACTGTAGTCTAAATGATCTATGCGAAAATTTCTATTTTTGTTCTGAATTATTTCTTTTTCAAAAAGTTCTACTCTTTTATTAAGGAGAACCTCTCTTTCCTTATGTTCTGAAAAGGAGATGGAGCTCTCTGTTTGTTTTCTTAGGGTATCTATATCTTTTTCTATTATTTGAAAATCCTCAAACTTCTCGGGATTTGCTTATGCTCAATATATTTATGTAGAGTGGTTTTGTCCCACCAGTGTCTGGCTTCCATTTTAAGTAAGTCCTCCAATCTATTATATAAATGCAACATTTCTGGTGGATCTTCTAATTCTATGGGCACCTCTCCCTTGCAGTAAATCTCTAATAGAGTCTGCTTCCTTAAATTCCTATCATTACAAAATGGTAAATCCATGGCTCATAAAAATATTATATGAAGATTATATAAAGATATATAATAAATGATAAAAAGTAATAATATATAGATAAACACACATTCAATATTTATCGTGTATATACACCAAAAGTCTCTAAGGTCCGGGTTGATTCAGCTGCAGTTTAGGGTGCTACCCAAAAGGAGGAAACCATATGGTCTAATAATGGAGAAATGAAAGGGCACCCTCCCAAACACAGCTGAATAGTGTCTGGAATCTATCCTAGGGGTCTACTAAAACACCCCAAAGCCTCAAAGGTATATATATATATTTTATATATAATCCAAATGAAAAGCTAAGAGGAGCAGTAATCACTATTGGTTTGCCAGAGGTTAATGTCGATTTCCATCATGCTGAGTAGACTGTACCTATGTTTTTCCTGAATCACATATTGTGCACTTGAACTTAAACAGGGACAGATTTGATTGCAGGTTTTGGCTGCACTAATGAATGATGATTGGAAGAACTTCCTTTAAATATGACACCTTCCTGCTAATAGACATCTTTCTGAAGAGATTCTCAAAGAGAAAGAAATGCGTTAAGGGTGTCCACGGATTAAGTCTGCACTTATGTTGCTATAAGGGATCTATAATAGATCGTGTGGAGCACCGCTATAACCAGGGCCATCTCCTACATTGGGCTTGTTGGGCAGTTGCCCAAGGGCCCGAAGCTTGTAGGGGCCCACCAACCCGTCCCCCTGCAGCCGCGGCCAGTTGGTAAATTTGTGATATTTTTATAATCCGCCGGTGCACTGTATTCTGATCTATCCTCCACCATCCCATTCTCCCACCGCAGTCTCCCACTGCAGCCCAGCACACAGCAGCATGTGCTTGGCTGCTGTGAAGTAGGAGGGAGGGGGGGCGGTGCCGGGCCCTTCCAGCAAACTTGGGCTTGGGTAATTTTTACCCGCTACCCCCCTTCTCAGCGCCCCTGGCCCCATGGTTACTATCTATCTGGATGTTTATTCAGAGTCTGGGACTGTGGGACTATGAGATCCTGCACCTATAGCTGGCCCCACCTACTAGGTGAGTGGGCAATCCTGCGTGCAGCAGCCCTCATCACTGACTATAGTTATTAGGTGACCGGAATACTCCAAGGCGCAGCAGCTTGCCGGTTACAAGAACAGCAGCGGGACCCTGCATTTACCGCCGATTATATTTACCAGGTGAACTGATACACTAACACAGCTCCCTGGTCACGACTACTGATAGCGGGTGGTGACAGCTGCTAAGTCCGGTTCCATATACCATCTCATGTGTAGAGGCAACATTAATAATGCGGCTATCTCCACACAATTGTATCCACAATTACATGGAACTTTTCACTGGACCAGTTGCCCATTAAAGGATAGAAAAACACCACTGGAGTTCCCTTAAAGGATTAACTAGGATTAACCCTGATTGGATACATTGAGTGTATCGCAGTGAAACATTGATACATGCACTTGCCACTTTGTATTATATACCTCACATAAAGAATGAGGGGCATAATAGAGATGGGTGTGGTATACTGTAAAAGATAGACAGTAATTAGATAGACAATGTCTAGGTAGACACTAGATGTTAGACAGACAATAGGTCGACAGGGACAAAAGGTCGACAGGGACAAAAGATTGATAGGAACAAAAGGTCGACACACTCAAGATTGACATGTAAGACGGTCGACAGGTACAAATGGTCAACACATTTTTATTTTTTATTTTGTCCTAATCTTCACCCTAATCCTCCCCTTGGTGCCTAACCCGCCCTCCTGGTGCCTAATCCTAACCTTCGGGGTAGGTACCTGACCCTAACCGTCCCTTCTAGTGCCTAACCTCAACCCTCTGGTAAGTGCCTAACCCTAATCTTCTGGTAAGTGCCTAACCCTAACCCTCCCTCCTGGTGGCTAACCCTAACCATCTGGGTAAGTGCCTAACCCTAACCCTGGGGGTAAGTGCTTAATCCTAACCCTCCAGTAATTGCCTAACCCTAACTCTAACCTAAACCTAACCCTAACAAAAAATATCACATGTCGATAATTTTTGTGGTGACCATTTACATGTCGTAATTTTCGCCATGTTGAACATTTGTACATGTCAACCTTTAGTGTGTTGGCCTTTAGTCCCTGTCGACCTTTTGTTCCTGTCGACCTATTGACTGTCTAACATCTGGTGTCTATCTAGACATAACTAATTACTGTCTATCTACAGTCCAGAACCCAATAGAGATAACTGGAGATTCTGATTCACACAACTGTGCAGTGTACAGCTGATGCCTCTTTTACATTTGTATTAGTGGAATAAGTTTTATGAATTGCTTTTTATATTTTTTTCTGCATGCAGAATAGGCGATTTTTGTCATTTATAACATACTGTTTGTATTATTGAGTTGAGCTATCAACTGATGGTATTGCGCTTAATGTTATATAAGTATATGATTATTATAGTCCCTCCATCTAATGAGAAAGGATTTTTAAAGTATTTGTCTTTGTATTGCAATAAATATATTGTTATAGTTACAGTATATTTGCATTGGTGTGTCTCTTGGGTCCGGGAGAGGCATATTGGCGCTGTCATTTACCAATCTATTTACCTCAAAGGCAACAACTAACAGGGAAAAATGACAGCACTGCAGACAGAAATACTCAATAATACAATGAACTAGATCAGGGGCATAAAATAACAAGATCTTGGAACATCAGCGCTGGATGATGCTTTTCCTCTGATATTTCTTTCTCCTCTCCGTAAGGAACTCACTTACTTTAAGATTCTAACAGGTGTGCACATATGGGTATCTTTATATGGAAACACAACATATGCTGAATGGATCCCCCGTATCAACAACACTTACATTATATTTCTATCACGCTTGTCATGAAAGGTTTCTTTTACACTTAGGGCTGGATACAAAGTTGAAATATGGATACTTGTCTATAAGACTGAAACTTACTTTCTAATCCTTTCTCGAATTCACATCAAGTTTTCTTTAATCTCGAAGTGTAGGAATCACAGAGAAGCCTGTCCACAACCCAGATTGAATGAGCATAAATACCGGGTGTATGAATCAAACATGCTCTTTAATAAAAATACATAACGGGAATCTTCTTATATGCTCAGATGTTCGTTCCTTAAGCATTCTACCCGTTCTACCCACATATTGATACCCACACTCACATTCTAAAAGATATATAACATCTCTATTTCATGCTTTGTGAACGGACAAGGTGTGATGGGATTGCCTGAACAAGTCAATCGCATGTTCTGAAACATCCCAGCTGGTGAATTAAATCCATAAATACGGCTCCGTGATTTGATTGCTACGATTGGTCAAAATACTCATGTGACCGGAGAATACCGGGGGATAAAAAACCGGTTTCTTAGTAGATGCGGCACATCTTGAAAAAGGAGGAAGCAAGCTCCGAAACGCGTTGACAGGGTGACAGCCACAGTAAGACCACTATCATTGATGCGGTTTCACTTTCCCTGCCGGAGTGGTGATTATTAATTGACTTTGTATCACTGCTTACAGCGGAGATTTCTGGACTTTTTCATTTTATTCTCATTTTTATTTCTTTATTGCGTGGAGAAGATTCCCGTTATGTATTTTTATTAAAGAGCATGTTTGATTCATACACCCGGTGTTTATACTCATTCAATCTGGGTTGTGGACAGGCTTCTCTGTGATTCCTACACTTCGAGATTTTGTTGTGTTTCCATATAAAGATACCCATATGTGCACACCTGTTAGAATCTTAAAGTAAGTGAGTTCCTTACGGAGAGGAGAAAGAAATATCAGAGGAAAAGCATCATCCAGTGCTGATGTTCCAAGATCTTGTTATTTTATTCTGTATTAGAGTACTGGGTGTACTCATTTTTGGAATTGGTCTGCAGCTGTTTTTTGTTTGTAGAGGCGCATAGTGTCATACTTCAATTTGTAAATAGATCAGGGGCATCTAAGCTACGGCCGTGGGACAGATCAAGCTGAGGTGATGCAATAACATATGGTCTCATGGTAGTGAGTAAAATTGCAATATTTCTAAAATAAAAAAAAATATGTATAGTTCAATATATTGTTATTAGTGTTAGTTTTTCTTTGTAAAAGAATTACTCAGCAAGGAACCCTCACCTAATTGCTGGAAGGCAAGCTGTGAAAAAACATTTGTGGCTTTCAATTTAAAGTAATTTTCTTAATATAACACTCCAAGTAAAAAGTTTGGACACAACTGATCTACATGAAAAGACATGACATTTATTATAAAATAGCAATGCTATCCACATACAGTCAGGTCCATAATTATTGGGACATTGACCGAATTTTCATATTTTGGCCTCTATTCACCACCACAATGGCTTTGAAATGAAACAAACAAGATGTGATTTAACTGCAGACTTTCAGATTTAATTTGAGGGTAATTACATCCAAATCAGGTGAACTGTGTAGAAATTACAACGGTTTCTGTATGTGCCTTCCACTTTTTAAGGGGCCAAAAGTAATGGGACAAACTAAACAATCCTAAATCTAACTTTCACTTTTTAATACTTTGTTGCAAATCCTTTGCAGGCAATTACAGCCTGAAGTCTGGAAGGCATAGACATCACCAGACGCTGGGTTTCATCCCTGGTGATGCTCTGCCAGGCCTCTACTGCAAATGTCTTCAGTTCCTGCTTGTTCTTAGGGCATTTTCCCTTCAGTTTTGTCTTCATCAAGTGAAATGCATGCTCAATCGGATTCAGGTCAGGGGATTGACTTGGCCATTGCATAACATTCCACTTTTTAGCCTTAAAAAACTCTTTGTTTGCTTTTGCAGTATGCTTCGGGTCATTGTCCATCTGCACTGTGAAGCGCCGTCCAATGAGTTCTGAAGTATTTGACTGAATATGAGCATATAATATTGTCCAAAACACTTCAGAATTCATTCTGCTGCTTTTGTCAGCAGTCACATCATCAATAAATACAAGGGAACCAGTTCCATTGGCAGTCATACATGCCCATGCCATGACACTACCACCACCATGCTTCACTGATGAGGTGGTATGTTTTGGATCATGAGCAGTTCCTTTCCTTCTCTTCTCTTCCCATCACTCTGGTACAAGTTGATCTTTGTCTCATCTGTCCATAGGATGTTGTTTAAGAACTGTAATGGCTTTTTTAGATGTTGTTTGGCAAACTCTAATCTGGTCTTCCTGTTTTTGTGGCTCACCAATGGTTTACATCTTGTGGTGAACCCTCTATATTCACTCTTGTGAAGTCTTCTCTTGATTGTTGACTTTGACACATATACATCTACCTCCTGGAGAGTGTTCTTGATTTGGCCAACTGTTGTGAAGGGGTTTTTCTTCACCAGGGAAATAATTCTTCTGTCATCCACCACAGTTGTTTTCCGTGGTCTTCCGGGTCTTTTGGTGTTGCTGAGCTCTCCGGTGCATTCTTTCTTTTTAAGAATGTTCCAAACAGTTGATTTGGCCACACCTAATGTTTTTGCTATCTCTCTGATGGGTTTGTTTTGATTTTTCAGCCTAATGATGGCTTGCTTCACTGATAGTGACAGCTCTTTGGATCTCATATTGAGAGTTGATAGCAACTGATTCCAAATGCAAATGTCACACCTAGAATCAACTCCAGACCTTTTACCTGCTTAATTGATAATGAAATAACGAGGGAATAGCTCACACCTGTCCATGAAATAGCTTTTGAGTTGATAGTCCCATTACTTTTGGTCCCTTAAAAAGTGTGAGGCACATATTGAAACTGTTGTAATTCCTACACCGTTCACCCGATTTGGATGTAATTACCCTCAAAAAAAATCTGAAAGTCTGCAGTTAAAGCACATCTTGTTTGATTCATTTCAAAACCATTGTGGTGGTGAATAGAGGCCAAAATCTGAAAATTCTGTAAATGTCCCAATATTTATGGACCTGACTGTATATTCCACAATAAACTACATAAATAAGGAATCATATATAACAGATGCATCTCTGGCTGAAATAGTAACAACTGTAAAGGCATTTACTGTATCATTGGGGATGAGTACACGATGCTGGCACTCGGGATCCCGACGGTCAGAATCCCGACGCCTGCCAACCCGACAGGGTTACAATACCAACAATTGTTGGTTAGTATTCTAACCTTCCCCCTCTCCTTACCCTAACCCTGCCTCCCCAATGCCTAACCCTAACCTTCCGTGCTAGTACCCAAACTTAAGCTCTCCCTCCCTGCACCCTAAACCTAACCCTCCACATTAGTGCACTACCCTAACACCTAGCCCTAACCCTCCCCCTAACCCCGCTACTTACTGTTGGCATTCTGGGGGTCAGGATGACAGCGCCGGGATTGCAACAGGTGTCAGGATTCTGGCGCTGGCATTCTAAGAGCCGGCATCCCACCTGTCTGGATAACCGCAAACCGTATGAATGAAGTGAGCAAAAGAGCATGCAATCTTTATAGGAAACAGAAGGAAGCTGTACTACTTTAAAGTTCAGGAAATAACAGAAAAGTTACTGATAAACAGTGGCGTAACTAGGTTATTTGGAGTCCAGGGCAAGATGAAAAATGGTACCCGCCCACCCTGTGTGTGTGCGGCAAAAAGTGGGTGTGGCCACATGTCACAAGGGGCATGGCCATTGAAAAATTGGGGCATGTCAACATGACACGCCACGTTTCTCGTCACTCTGGGAGCATTCTTTTCCAATCCAATATGCTCCTTAATGCCCCCAGTAGTAGTACCCCTTATTAAATGCCCCCTGTTGTAGTGCCATTATGTAATGCCCGTAGTAGTACTGCCCTTTCAATGTCCACTGTAGTTGTGCCCCTTATGCAATGTCCCCAGTAGTAGTTAACCTTATGCAGTGCCCAATATATAGTGCCCAATATATAGGGTCCCCAGTAGTGCCACATACAGTGCCCGTTAAATGCAGTGCCCCCTGTAGTGCCCAATATATAGTGCCTCCAGTAGTGCCCCTTATACAGTACCCGTTATGGAATGCCCCCTGTAATGTCCACTATATAGTGTCCCCAGAAGTTCCCCTTATGCAGTTCCCAATACATAGTGCCCCTTATCCAGCGCCCAATATATAGTGCATCCAGTAGTGCCCCTTATATAGTGCCCCTTGTAGTCCACATTATATATTGCCCCCAGTAGTGCCCCTTAGGCAGTGCCCAGTATACAGAGCCCCCAGTAGTGCCCCATATACAGTGCCCTTAGTAGTGCCCAATATATAGTGCCCCCAGTAGTGTCCCTTATATAGTGTCCTCAGTAGTGGCCCTTATGCAGTGCCCAATATATAGTGCCCCCAGTAGTGCACCTTATATAGTGCCCCGTATTCAGTGCCTAATATATAGTGACCCAGTAGTGCCCCTTTATGCAGTGCCCAATTTACAGTGTCCCCAGAAGTGCCCCTTCTGCAGTGCCCAATATATAGTGCCTCCAGTAGTGCTTCTTATATAGTGCCCAATATACAGTGCCCCCAGTAGTGCCCTTTATACAGTGCCCCCTGTAGTGCCCCTTATTAAGTGCCTAATATATAGAGCCCCCAATAGTGCCCTTTAGGCAGTGCCCCTAGTAGTGTCCAATATACATGATGTCTCTACCAGTGCGGGAGCTGGAGTGAGCTCCAGCCAGGCTCTGGCCCTAGGTGCAGTATGCTAAAACATACACACTGCCGCCGGGTAGTAATAGTGTACTAACCAGAGCCGGCGGCGGTGTGTTTGTTTTACTGCGTAGTGCGGACCGCACTCACTGCGGTCTGCACTACACACTGACCTGGAGGCTGGCCGCCGGCAGCACCCCCCCCACGCACATGCCGCCGGACCGATGGCATTTTACCACACCGCCGTTCTGATGACGCGCAGGCCAAGCACCATGCCAAACCCCCCTTAGTTACGCCACTGACGATAAATGTCCATTCTTGTAGAATAGATTGTACATAATAACCAAGGATGTCTTGCAAATGTGTGCTGTTGAATAGACAATCAGCGGCATAGCCAACTTTTGACATAAGGAGCACACATGACCGGCAGTTCGATTCCCGGCAGCGGCAGTCCGACAGATGAACAGATCCCGGCAGCGGCAGCCCAACAGCGCTGGAAATCCCGATCGTCCTCAGGTAAGTAATAACCAACCTAACCCTCCTTAGGGGTGCCTAAGCCTAACCTCCCCCCAAAGTGCCTAACTCTAATCCCCCCTGTAAGTGCTTAACCCTAACACCCCCCTTCCCCGCTGCCTAAACCATAGTCCCCTGGGGGATGCCTAACCCTAAGTCCCCCTCGGGGGTGCCTAACCCTAACCCTCCCTCTCCCTAGCCTAACCCTAACCCTCCCGGGGGGCTGCCTAACCCTAAGTCCCCCCCAGGTGCGCTAAACCTAACCCACCCCCCCTGTGGCTGTCCACTCGCGGCGCCCGGCATCCCTTCGATCGAGATGCCAGACGCCTGTCTCCCGGCGTCGGGAAAATGACAGGTGTCTAGATATAGAGGCCTCTCATTTAACCCACGCCGGGATAAAGCAGTCGGGAAGTCGACTGTCGGGAACACATCAGCCGGTTTCCCGATTGCATCCTCATTGGAAGGTATACAATCGGGAAGCCGGCTGCCTTAATACCGGCAGCCAGCTTCCCAACAATCATATCCCGGCTAGGGTGAAATGCCGGGCGTCTAGAAGTAGACACCTGACATTTCCCCGACGCCGGGAAACTGGCGTCCGGCATCCCGATCGAAGGGATGCCAAGCGCCGCGAGTGGACAGCCGCGCGCGGGGGGGGGAGGGTTAGGTTTAGGGCACCCAGGGGGGGCTTAGGGTTAGGCACCCCCCTATCGGGCTTTCCGCTGCCGGGAACTCTGCTGTGGTTGGCCAGGCGCTGCTGGGAATCGAACCGGCCAGCGGTATTTCATACCGATTCCCATTAAACCACTTCTTCCAACTCCATGGGGTATATTTACTAAAGCTTCTAAAACAGACAAGTGGTGATGCTACCCAAAGCAACCTATCAGATTCTGTGTATAATTTTCTAGATAGAGAAATTATAGCTAGAATCTGATTGGTTGCTATAGGCAACATCACCACTTGACTGTTTTAGAAGCTTTAGTAAATCTACCCCTACATCTCTAACTTTATCTCGGTGCATACTGCCTCCTGCCCTTTATGCTGCACCTCTGACAGCTGCATTACCACCATCTGCTTCCCTTCTCACACTTGCCTCCAAGATTTTGCTCTAGGTACCCCACCCCACTGAAACCCACTTCCACATCTAGTCTGCCAGTCTCCCCAGCATTAAGCATGCCCATAAAGTGTACCTTTCCTATTAAAGCTTACTAGCTCAACTCAACTCATAACTAGATGCTCTTCTCATCCTCAATATAGCCTTACCAGCTCACCCTTTCCAATTCACATTACTCTTAGCATGTAAACTCTCATGTGTAGAGTAGAGCCCTCCTTTTCTTCCCTTGTACTATGTCACCAGCGTACCCATCCTCACCAGCATACTCACTGACACTGTTTTCTTACCCATACGTTGGGCACAGGGTTATTGAGGACTGTATCAATACCCACACATAACTTGCCACAGTATGTTCCTGCTAGCTTCAGTGAGTTGCTCTACCCTTATCCTGCTATCTTTCCCTATACTGTCTATGTAGTGTTATTGCAATGATTGGTACTTTGCTATGTACAGTACTTATGTTATTGTCAGCTATTTATTGAACTTACAGATATGTCCTCATACTCTGTTGCTCAAGTTTCACCAAATAGCCCCTCTCAGTGCGCCAGGTCCCAAGTAACTTGGCTGCATCAAGCAGCTTTTCGCTCAAAATGTGCATGCTATACTCACAAATAAAACTACTGGAAGTGATAAAACTATTTTGCTAATGTAATACTTGTACTATTTTTTAAGGTGAGACTATTACAAGGTAGGTTCTGGGTGTGCCGATTCCCCTGATTTTGTTGTACTTGATGGCCATAGGGCGTTCTATCACACCGTGGCAGTAAGACAAACTGGTGTATAATCCCCTTGTAGCAGAGACCAATCAGAGACAAAACTCCAAATTACTAATTATATATAGTACATTTTGCAATAAATAGAGGTTTTAGTATAATCATGGCCAAGGTTATGGGCCTACCCACCACTTCATGGTAACCTCTTAGGGTAGGTCCCTAACATACTAAGGTTTAAATCCAGAGTGCAGGACACCCCCAAGCCAGCCCAGCTGAGCCACCCCAGGGCATCACTCTAATAAGAAAAGTGAAGTGTAAAAGTGGATAGAAGAACAGCTACTGCTGCATATATAAGAATAGAGATGTGAAAATACATATATAGTAAACAGACAATAGAAGTGTTAAAAAGTGTAAAAAAGGAAAAATGTGTTATAATGTGATGCCCTGAAGCAGCCCAACCAAAGCAATCCAGGGGACCCACGCCCCAAAAATCAACCCAAAGCTGCACACAGTATATAAATTTGTAGGACTTACCTAAATTGTGCCTTTTACTACTGTGCAGTCACAATGTCAGACTACCTGCTTAATACCAATGGGGGAGGGGTGCTAGTCCAGGCTGAAGGTGTCTCATGCCTTCAGGTGTGCAAAGAAGTACACTGAATACAGTATATGGAAAAGGATCCTAGACTACACACCCTGAATATATATAATTGGAGGTGCTACCTGTTGAGACTGTAATTGCAGATACAAAAAGATAAATTACAAGTGCACAACTTCAAATTACTAATTATATATTGTACATTTTGCAATAACATTTTTGCAATAAATAGAGGTTTTAGCATAAACATGGCCATGGACCTACCCACCACTTCACGGTAACCTCTTAGGGTAAGACCCTAACATACTAAGGTTCAAAAATCGAGAGTGCAGGACACCCCCAAGCCAGCCCAGCTGAGCCACCCCAGGGCATCACTCTAATAAGAAAAGTGAAGTATAAAATTGGATAGATGAGAGCAGCTACTGCTGCATATACAGTATAACAAATAAGACAATTAAAATTCAGGAACATATATAATAAAATTATAGAAATATATATATAGGTATTCTGCAACTTAGTTATAATGTTGATTCTCTGCTGCTCCTACAAAGTAAATCTGTGATACTCTAAACATTTAAACAAAACCTGTTATTTTTCAATTAACAAGGAGCGCATATAGATATCAAAATATCAAACAGTTTTTAATATAAAATATATCCATAAATACATAAAATAAAAGCATTTATATTAAATTGCACAATAACATTGATACACATTTAGAAGAATAATATTTATATCTTCAGAAGTAATCGATAAAATAAGTGCTAATTATGAATGAACTCCGCCTGCAGAAAAGCCCAATCTGGGGGCAGCCAGTTAGTATCCTTTTAGACCAAATAATGCTCAGCAGCCTTTAAAAGAATAGTCTTATCCTTCTCTCCAGAGAAAAGAATCAGTCTCACCAGCTATATTAAATCTCCTGACCACTGCTGTTGGCTCCTACAGTCCGCAGCGGGGGGAGCCAGAAGGCGGAGCTAATGAGTGAGCTCCAGTCGGCTCCCTCCGTGGACACAGCAGCCAATGAGAGTCTGGCTAGTAGTCCACCATAGAGACACGAATGCTTGCAACCAATGAGTTTCATTTTACTATAATTATTATAATCTGTGATTTAAAGCGCTATTTAAGAAAATATTTCCTCATTCTTGTAATATTGGAGAATCAGCCTAGTTTGTAGAAGAGGGATGTTTGTCAGTAACTCATGCTCATGAACCCTAGTGGTATGTGTACACATTTGCTATGGTATGACACAAGACTATTTTAATATTGTACACCACTATCACTAAAGTTTATTTTTACCGGTTCACATGGCCTTACAGAAAAACATTTAAAGAATGAATCAATAGTACAATGCACTTCCTGTTTGAAATATTTGTAGAGTGATAGGGGTCTATAGTACTGTCACAATAATGAAGGAAAATATGTGTGGAGTATCAAACAAGAAAACTTAACCACTTAACCACTGTAAATATACAACCATGTAGCAGTATTAAATGACCAAGTTTTTATATTTATTGGGGCTCATTCAACTCATGGGTTGTACGTACAGTATATTAATCTTACAAAAAAGTCACTGTCTCTAAGACCTCATGGATCACAAACTTTTGGCCTATTCTGATTTTTCATGTTTATTTGCACAGGTGTTTTGCACATTTTTTTATGGTTTGTGTGGTCTATGACCGAATACTTATTAGAGCAATAATGTAAAAGACATCTTGAGGCACTGCCTGCTATCACTTAAAGTGCATACACACCCATCGAAAATTTTTGGACGACGGAACGATAATGATAATGTTATCGTTCAGTCATCCAAAAAAATCGTTCAGTTTCTGGCCCAAAACAATGAACGATAACGACCAATGCGCGCTCCCGCTGGTAGTTGCTTGTTATCGTTCTTCGCCCAAACCTCCCGTCCAACCTGACGATATTGTCAGGTTGAACATGTTCGTGGATGAGGGAGGGAGCCCGGCACTGAACGATTTAGCTCTTGAAATCTTTCAACGTCTGTGCTCGGTGTCGTTAACGTTAACGACACTGAGCACAACCCTGCCGGGGACACACGGAACGATGTCGCTCTTGGAGCGAAACGTCCCTTGTGTACACACCTTTAGGTATCGCTGCATTGATTTGAACATTTCCTCCTAGCATACTGATTGTCCTTATTTATGGAACCCTTGTAGCACCTTATAATAAATATAAACATTTAAAGAATGAATCAATAGTACAATGCACTTCCTGTTTGAAATATTTGTAGAGTGATAGGGGTCTATAGTACTGTCACAATAATGAAGGAAAATATGTGTGGAGTATCAAACAAGAAAACTTAACCACTTAACCACTGTAAATATACAACCATGTAGCAGTATTAAATGACCAAGTTTTTATATTTATTGGGGCTCATTCAACTCATGGGTTGTACGTACAGTATATTAATCTTGCAAAAAAGTCACTGTCTCTAAGACCTCATGGATCACAAACTTTTGGCCTATTCTGATTTTTCATGTTTATTTGCACAGGTGTTTTGCACATTTTTTTATGGTTTGTGTGGTCTATGACCGAATACTTATTATAGCAATAATGTAAAAGACATCTTGAGGCACTGCCTGCTATCACTTAAAGTGCATACACACCCATCGAATATTTTGGACGACGGAACGATAATGATAATGTTATCGTTCAGTCATCCAAAAAAATCGTTCAGTTTCTGGCCCAAAACAATGAACGATAACGACCAATGCGCGCTCCCGCTGGTAGTTGCTTGTTATCGTTCTTCGCCCAAACCTCCCGTCCAACCTGACGATATTGTCAGGTTGAACATGTTCGTGGATGAGGGAGGGAGCCCGGCACTGAACGATTTAGCTCTTGAAATCTTTCAACGTCTGTGCTCGGTGTCGTTAACGTTAACGACACTGAGCACAACCCTGCCGGGGACACACGGAACGATGTCGCTCTTGGAGCGAAACGTCCCTTGTGTACACACCTTTAGGTATCGCTGCATTGATTTGAACATTTCCTCCTAGCATACTGATTGTCCTTATTTATGGAACCCTTGTAGCACCTTATAATAAATATAAACATTTAAAGAATGAATCAATAGTACAATGCACTTCCTGTTTGAAATATTTGTAGAGTGATAGGGGTCTATAGTACTGTCACAGTAATGAAGGAAAATATGTGTGGAGTATCAAACAAGAAAACTTAACCACTTAACCACTGTAAATATACAACCATGTAGCAGTATTAAATGACCAAGTTTTTATATTTATTGGGGCTCATTCAACTCATGGGTTGTACGTACAGTATATTAATCTTGCAAAAAAGTCACTGTCTCTAAGACCTCATGGATCACAAACTTTTGGCCTATTCTGATTTTTCATGTTTATTTGCACAGGTGTTTTGCACATTTTTTTATGGTTTGTGTGGTCTATGACCGAATACTTATTATAGCAATAATGTAAAAGACATCTTGAGGCACTGCCTGCTATCACTTAAAGTGCATACACACCCATCGAATATTTTGGACGACGGAACGATAATGATAATGTTATCATTCAGTCATCCAAAAAAATCGTTCAGTTTCTGGCCCAAAACAATGAACGATAACGACCAATGCGCGCTCCCGCTGGTAGGTGCTTGTTATCGTTCTTCGCCCAAACCTCCCGTCCAACCTGACGATATTGTCAGGTTGAACATGTTCGTGGATGAGGGAGGGAGCCCGGCACTGAACGATTTAGCTCTTGAAATCTTTCAACGTCTGTGCTCGGTGTCGTTAACGTTAACGACACTGAGCACAACCCTGCCGGGGACACACGGAACGATGTCGCTCTTGGAGCGAAACGTCCCTTGTGTACACACCTTTAGGTATCGCTGCATTGATTTGAACATTTCCTCCTAGCATACTGATTGTCCTTATTTATGGAACCCTAGTAGCACCTTATAATAAATATAATAATAATAATAATTTATGTCCTAAATAACTCACTACTGCAAAAGGTCATATGGGTTGTATTTATTTAAACTGTCAAAATTGTCATTTTTAATTAAATTACACTACTTTAAAAGGAAGCCTATTTAATGAATTACTAATAGTCAGACTATTGGAACCTCTGAGCTGATGAAAATATTGACTATTTTGCACATGTAAAAAGACTTCTGATGAAATGAGAGATAAAAAGTTGTCAAGTATGAGTTTAGTAAAATAACAAATCTTAAAAATGAAACATAGGGGCTGATTCAGAGGTGGACACTGTGTGGATCGGTGCTGTGTGTTTGGTCGTAGCGGATAAGAGTGCATATGCTAAAGCTGCAGCTGGAATCTTTTGTTAAAAGGCGCCCACTGCCAGCTTCTCAGATGCAGCATCGGATCCACAGAGCAAACATCAGCCGGACTATCAGACATCTGAGTAACCATCAGGTTAGTCAGGATGTTCGGCAAAACTACGATGCCGGGGCCAGGTACCCTGTATCCGAGGACGCAGTCACTGGCTCCAGCATGCCCAGAAACAAGGTCGACGCTCCCGTTTTCTGCAAAGCTCCCCGTCGCTGCACTGAAATGCCTACATCGTCTCAATCAGGCTGCGGCTAACAGGGCAGCTGTATCGAGGCACATGTGCATTGCGTTTCTGACATGTACAGTCCTCAAAACATCACCCATCTGCGTGGCCACCTCTAAATCAGTCCCTTCGTTTTTACATATTTGGGGTTATCCCAGAGTTTGCATATAATGTCTGCATCCCAGGGCCGGATTAAGGATTGTGGGGGCCCCATAACAAAAAATGGCCACTGTCAGGGTAAAACGCAGGATTTAAAGTGGGCATATAGTTTGGCTGGGGAAGCCTTGGCTGGGTGCAGCTTTTTTTCTAAGTGCAGTTTTTTAAGTGCATAACTAGCGTTAGACCTGCGTTATTTTTTATTAGTTAATTCTTCTGCTGATCCTGAATGAATTGACACCGCCTCTCTCCCAATCTACAGGTAACTGAAGTTGACTGTGACTGCAAAGTGTTTCACCTCCTGTGCCTCCTTTATTAATTATAATCATAGGTAACTGAAGTTGACTGTGACTGCAAAGTGTTTCACCTCCTGTGCCTCCTTTATTAATTATAATCATAGGTAACTGAAGTTGACTGTGACTGCAAAGTGTTTCACCTCCTGTGCCTCCTTTATTAATTATAATCATAGGTAACTGAAGTTGACTGTGACTGCAAAGTGTTTCACCTCCTGTGCCTCCTTTATTAATTATAATCATAGGTAACTGAAGTTGACTGTGACTGCAAAGTGTTTCACCTCCTGTGCCTCCTTTATTAATTATAATCATAGGTAACTGAAGTTGACTGTGACTGCAAAGTGTTTCACCTCCTGTGCCTCCTTTATTAATTATAATCATAGGTAACTGAAGTTGACTGTGACTGCAAAGTGTTTCACCTCCTGTGCCTCCTTTATTAATTATAATCATAGGTAACTGAAGTTGACTGTGACTGCAAAGTGTTTCACCTCCTGTGCCTCCTTTATTAATTATAATCATAGGTAACTGAAGTTGACTGTGACTGCAAAGTGTTTCACCTCCTGTGCCTCCTTTATTAATTATAATCATAGGTAACTGAAGTTGACTGTGACTGCAAAGTGTTTCACCTCCTGTGCCTCCTTTATTAATTATAATCATAGGTAACTGAAGTTGACTGTGACTGCAAAGTGTTTCACCTCCTGTGCCTCCTTTATTAATTATAATCATAGGTAACTGAAGTTGACTGTGACTGCAAAGTGTTTCACCTCCTGTGCCTCCTTTATTAATTATAATCATAGGTAACTGAAGTTGACTGTGACTGCAAAGTGTTTCACCTCCTGTGCCTCCTTTATTAATTATAATCATAGGTAACTAGCTTATTCTTTACTGAATCCTTATGCTTTTGTTTCTAATGCCTTATGATTTGTAATAGTTACATTGTTTTAAGGATTCTCTCAGTTTATTGACTAAAGTGAATGCTTGATTTATTTGTAGCCTTAGATGTATGGTATGTGGTCATTGTTGACTTAAGCCATTTTTATTGCTAGCTTTCTCTGGCTGGCCAATTGGGGGTTTTCATTAATTAGTGTCCACACTTGCCTGCTTCCCTGTATAAGTGTCAGTAGTTTGGCTGGGGAAGCCTTGGCTGGGTGCAGCTTTTTTTCTAAGTGCAGTTTTTTAAGTGCATAACTAGCGTTAGACCTGCGTTAAACCAAGGAATAACAGAAGGAGAAAAAAGGTCCATCACGCAACAAACCCCAACAATCTAGAGACTCAGACTACAACTGGACTCCCTGTACAATCACGGCAAGAACACTTCTAATGCTATTAATAATGCTGGCCTACTGATTCTAGCATACAATTCAATGCTTATCGTACTTTTCCCCATGTCAGTTTATATCTATCAACTTTGAAACACTGTCCTTTATCTCAGCTCTCTTGCCTAGCCTCACATCCTCTGTCTGCTTACAATCTGCGTTATTTTTCACATTCTGCACACTTTAGAACCCCACTTTTATTTCTCCCTATAACAATCTTGTTAATCTGCATACATATTGATACACTGTTCTTTGATACGTCACTGTTTTCTTACTTGCATTCCTACAAATCTCTTGCACTCATATCTCATTTAAATTTCCAAATTTCTTTCCTCTTGTTTACTTATAAACACCATGACAAGGTTTTCGTCAACTCCCTCCTTCCCTCTGTCTCTACCTAATCCTCTGTTCTGCCCCCTGCTTCCACCTTTATCCTTTCCCCCTTATCTCTTCCACCTCCTCCTCCCCTTCTCCCCCCTCCTCTGTCTGCCTACTCTTCACTCCTCACCCATTACTCCACTTTCTTCCTGTTCTACCCCCCCTCTGTCCTACTACCCCACCACCAAACCCTCCTCCTACACTCCTCTCCCTGTCACTTCACCCCACTGCCATCCACATCTCCCTCCCTGCCCACCTCCTATTGGTTCCCTTTCCAGCTCAGGTGCCCGCACCATCACTAAACTCTATTCATATCGGTCCCCCAAATTAATCTCACCTCCACGTTACAGCAACCCGGACAATCTCATTCACATCTCCCCCACAAATGCTATCTCTCTATCCTGTGCCCTCTGGAACGCCAGGTCAGTCTGTAATAAACTGGTCCCCACCCATGACCTTTTTATTTCCAACTCTCTGAATCTCCTAGCCATCACTGAAACTTGGATCTCACCCTCTGACACCACTTCTCCTGCTGCTCTATCCTCTGGGGGCTTTGCCTTCTCCCACACCCCCCGGCCTGGGGGTCGCCATGGTGGTGGAGTTGGGGTCCTTCTATCCACCAGTTACTCATACCAGCTAATACCCTCTGAACCATCCCTTACATTCCCCACATTTGAGGTTCATGCTATACGACTCTTCCAACCAGTAAACCTCAGAGTAGCTGTCATTTACCGTCCCCCTGGCTCTCCCTCCAAATTCCTTGACAACTTCGCTTCCTGGCTCCCTCACTTTCTCTCCTCAGATCTTCCCTCCATTATCCTAGGTGATTTTAATATTCCTATTGACATTCCCACAGAATCCTCTGCAGCTAAACTCCTTACCCTCACCTCTTCATTTGGTCTCGCCCAATGGACCTCCTCACCCTCCCATGTGAGTGGGCACTCACTTGACCTGGTCTTTACGCACCGTTGTGATATTTCTGATTACTCCAATTGCCCATTCCCCCTCTCTGACCATCACCTTCTCTCTTTTAACCTATCCCTCTCTCCTTGCCCTCCTCTAACTCCTAAGGCTACCATTACTAAGCGTAATATTGAGGCTATTGACACTGTTGCTTTTTCCTCCCTGCTGGACTCTCTTCTCTCCCCTATCATTTCTCTCTCCTGTCCTGAACAAGCTACTTCCCTGTACAATTCCTCCCTTGCTTCTGCTCTTGATTCTGTTGCTCCAGCAATAACCACTCACCCTCGCAGATCCACACCACAACCCTGGCATTCCAAATGCACCAGATACCTACAAAAGTGTTCAAGAATTGCGGAGCGTCAGTGGAGAAAGTCACGCTCTAAGGCTGACTTCCTCCATTTCAAATTTATTCTCTCCTCCTACAGTGCTTCCCTGTCTCTCTCCAAACAAACATATTTCAAGAACCTCATCTCCTCCCAGTCCTCAAACCCCCGGCGTCTCTTTGCCACTTTCAACTCCCTACTCTGCCCTTCCCCTCCTCGCCTTCCCTCCTCGCTCTCTGCCCTCGACTTTGCCACCTACTTTACATCTAAAATTGACTCCATACGTGAGGACATCATATCCCATCAGACCCTTAGCACTCCTCTCCCTCCTTGCCCTTACCACCCCTCCCCTTCTGTCTCACCAACTCTGACATCCTTCTCCCCTGCTTCTGGAGAGGAAGTCTTGGCCCTCATCCGGTCCTCCCCTCCTTCCACCTCCCCTCTTGACCCTATCCCTTCCCGTCTCCTCTCCCACTTGTCTCCTTCTGCCTGTTCCCATCTGGCTCACCTCCTTAATCTTTCCCTATCATCTGGCACTGTCCCTTCTGCATTCAAACATGCTCTTGTCTCCCCCATTCTTAAAAAACCTACCCTTGATCCTAACATACTTTCAAACTATCGACCCATCTCTCTTCTCCCTTTTGCTTCCAAACTCCTTGAGCGTATTGTCTACAACCGCCTTACCACCTTTCTTTCCTCCCACTCCCTCCTTGACTCATTTCAATCTGGCTTCCGATCTCTCCACTCCACGGAAACTGCCCTCACGAAAGTCAGCAACGACCTCCTTGCTGCCAAATCCAAGGGTCACTACTCTCTGCTCATTCTCCTTGACCTCTCTGCTGCATTTGACACTGTAGACCACCCTCTCCTCCTGCAAATCCTTTACTCTCTCGGTTTACGTGAAACTGCCCTCTCCTGGCTTTCCTCCTACCTCTCTGATCGTTCCTTCGCTGTGTCCTCTCATGACTCCTCTTCCCCTCCACTTCCACTAAAGGTAGGAGTTCCCCAAGGTTCTGTTCTTGGACCTCTCCTTTTCTCCCTATATACATCCTCTTTAGGTGAACTCATTAACTCCTTTGACCTCCAATATCATCTCTATGCAGATGATACTCAAATTTACCTTTCCACCCCTGAGCTCACCCCTGAGCTCCTTACCCGTATCTCCAACTGTCTCTCTGCTGTCTCTTCGTGGATGTCCCAGCGCTTTCTTAAACTTAACATGTCTAAGACTGAGCTGATCATCTTCCCACCCTCTTCCACTACATCACTTTCCACAATTTCGTTATCTATTGATGGCACAACTATCTCCTCTAGCCCCAAAGTGCGCTGTCTTGGAGTTATCCTAGACTCCTCCCTCTCCTTTAAACCGCACATTCAGCACATCTCGCAGTCCTGCCGTTTTCACCTAAAAAATATCTCCAGGATTAGACCCTTCCTCACCCAGGATGCCACTAAAACCCTCATCCACTCACTGGTCATATCCAGATTGGACTACTGTAACCTTCTCCTAGCTGGCCTCCCAGTCTCTCACCTCTCTCCACTACAATCTGTTCTCAATGCTGCTGCTCGGCTCATCTTCCTCTCCAGACGTTCTATATCTGCTTCCCCTCTCCTTCAAGCCCTACACTGGCTCCCCTTCCCCTTCAGATGCCAATTCAAGGTTCTTACATTCACCTACAAAGCCCTCACCAAATCCTCTCCCGCATACATTTCTGACCTTCTCTCCCTTCACACTCCCACCCGCCCACTTCGCTCAACTAATGCATGCCGCCTCTCTTGCCAACTGATTACTTCCTCCCACTCCCGCATCCGAGATTTTGCCCGTGCTGCTCCCTACCTTTGGAATGCTCTCCCTCTCCCTATCAGACTCTCCACCTCTCTACAAATCTTCAAACGGGCTCTCAAGACCCACTACTTCATCAAGGCCTTCCAGCACTCCTCCTAACCCACCTCATGCTCTTTCCTTCCTATCTTCCCCTTCTGTGTCACGCCTGTCTGTCTGCCCCTCCCCTTAGAATGTAAGCTCTCATGAGCAGGGACCTCTTCCCTCATGTGCTTCTCTTTACATTTTCTTCTACTCTCTACTCCCCATTAGGGCACCTAACACGGGACCGCCAACTCCCGGCAGCTTATTGTGAGTGCTTTAATCACTATTCCAGCAATGTATATAAGTTGTGTCCCTGTCCTGCACTGTAATGTACTGTAAGTTACTTGTTTCTTGTTCACTTATTAGTTCTATGTACTATGTAAGGCGCTGCGGAACACTTGTGGCGCCATATAAATAAAGGATAATAATAATAATAATAATATATATATATATATATATATATATATATATATTTAAGATAGATATATAAATTGAAATATATATATATATAGACAAAGATATAGATAAATATAGCTATATATGCAGTCTAAATGGAAAGAGGGGGGATGGAGTAGAGGGAGAAAGGGACAGGGAGGGGGAGGGGGAAGGGAGAGGGAGAGAGAAGGAAGACAGAGGGAGGGAGGGACAGGGAGTGAGATAGAGGGAGAGAGAGAGGGAGGGAGGAGAGAGACAGAGAGGGACTATTCATCATCACTTAATTTTCACAAAAGCAGGTGAAAATGCACACATTTTCACCTGCAATTGTAAAAATTAAGTTATCGAGCCATTCATCAAGCAGGTAAAGCAGGAAATATCATGGATATCTCCTACTTACCTTCCTGTTGCGGAATGGCCCGCTGTCCCCATACACTAGTATGGGGGCAGAATTCATCAAGTTCCGAAAATACTATATTTTCGGAGCTTGACTGCGGGAGCATTCACCATCTTCAGATGGCAAATGTTCCTGCTTCGGGATCGCAACCCGCTCCTTCCCTATGGGAAGGAGGTCCATGTTGCGATGAGGGATCCTTTTAGATCCCTCCACCCCTGTCCGGGTCCATCCAACCATTCGGGGCACTTGTGCGTATGCGTGACCTGTAGGTCATGCATGCGCAGTCCCGTCACTGCTCCAAAAGGAGCAACAAAATGATTAACTGCTCTGAAAAGGAGCATTGAAGCCGCTCGCAGGGACAGCTGATATCGCATTAGCTGTCATCACGCTGGAGCAATGATGAATTGTTCAGGTAGCCATGGTGAGTTAGAATTTTAATTATCGAGCCCCGATAATTAACATCATGAATAGGCCCCAGGGGGAGTAAGGGCAGAGAGGTAGTAAGGGGAGAGAGAATTAGGGGAGAGAGAAAGGGAAGGACAAATAGGGAGGGAAGGAGAAAGGGAGAGAGAGGGGGAGGGAGTGAGACAGAGAGGGATGGGGAGGGAGACAAAGAGGGAAATAGAGGAAGAGAGAGGGAGGAGTGGACAGAGAGGGAGAGAGAGAGGGAGGAAGGGAGCTCACACACAAGCCTCTTGCAGCTCCTGCAGCAGGCAACCCATCAGCCTTTTGCTGGGCATAGACACTTCACTGCATTCACTTCCATAGACAGCCACTATTGGGGCAGTCAATCAGTGAAACTTGGTTATGCTGCTGGGACCTTAAGCCGGCCAGTGTGAGTGGCCAGGTTCCAGCCAATATTTTCAGCAGTGTGGGGGCCCCCAAGGTGTGGGGGCCCCTGGATGACCGCCTCATTTGCCCATCCTATAATCCGGGCCTGCTGCATCCATAGATGTTCAGTAAGTACTGGCCATCATTAAGAAGCAGGTAACTGTTGCCATAAAATCTCTCGCAATAGCACTAAAATAGGTGCATAAATAAATTACTTTTGTATAATTGTTCTACATTTAAATTCTACTTGTGCCTCCAGACTACTCTCTCTAACTTCCTTTCTTGACCTCTCCCAAAGGACAGTCTCTGCTACTCATTGATATGGCCACTGCCGCGATCTTGTATTCACTAGAATATGCGCAGTTTGTAATCTGTTTAACACTCATTTCCCTCTCCCAGATCATCTCCTCCTGCAGCCTCTTCTCCATTACTTTAACCTCTCTGCTGGCTAAATTCTACTGAGCTTCCTCATACACACAGAATATTCAGTTCTATTAATGTTCAACAACTTTCCAATTCAGCAACAAATTCTCTCCCCAATGTATATGATATTCTCTACTGATATACCCCTGTGTTTTGGTTTTGGATCTGTAACGCCTTGTGTTTTGTATCTGGATTTGGTTTTGCCAAAACCGCACCTTCCATGTTTTGGTTTTGGGTCTGTATTTTTTTTTTAAATTTATAAAATCTTCTAAAAATTACATAATTTGTTTTTCTTTTGTTCCTACAGTATTATTAGCCTCAATAACATTAATTTCCACTCGTTTCCAGTCAATTTTGACCACCTCACAGCACACAATATTGTTTTCATCCAGATTAGGCCCAAAATTTACACCAAGCTAGCTGGCTGACTAAGCTAAGTGGCAGCAACGGGAGGCACAAACACGTGGCAGTTCAACTTCCAACATGGCACATCAGGAAACAAATGTTTTTATTATTCAAGAGGCCTGAGGGAGTTGGAGTATGTATGTAGTTGAAAGCAGGGACAGGAAGGGTTGTAGTTTAAATTTTATTTTTTTATTCGAGTGCCATGCCTGCTGCTGCTGGGAGTGGATTTTCATCCCAGAAGAGGACCAGGAAGATTACTAATAGTGCTTTCAAAAACAATTGGGCCCATATTCAATTAGTCACGAAAAGCCGAGATCCGCGAAAAAGTGTCGCCGATTGAGACTTTTCGCCAGTCGGAAACTTATCTCCGTATTCAATTCCAAATACTTTTCGCGTATGCCGAAAGTAAATGCAATGTAATACTCAAAAAAGATTCTCCTCTGAATAGCAGGTTAAAAGAAGTGTATTTTTTTATTTTGGGGTGCAAAGGTGAGGAAACCACTCTGTACCCTTTGGACACACCCTCCCCCCCAAAGGATAACTGCGTCAAAAAATCCCTAGAAAAAAGTGAGGAACACCCCAAAAAAGTACTTTGAATTTGGGGCTAAAAAGTACAAAGTGGGGGTACAAACATAAAAACTAGCGAACTAGAATTTTTGGGGGTCTGCAAGTATGGGTGAGGTATTGCTTCAGGTGCAATTTTAAAAACTTCACTTTAGAACTTTGAAATATGCATGCACCCATTTTCAAGTACCCCAAATTTGACAGGACTACTTATTTTCACCAAAAAATACTGCTTAATGCTATGCTTTACCACTTGTGCAAAGACGCTAATTAGAAGCAATTGACAAAAAAAAGTACCTATTTTCTTTGAAAAAATCTGTTTGTCGGAAGAAACCGGTCAGAAGGTGTGCTTGGGAAATTAATTATTCCTACCTACTGCTATCCATGACAGTATACACACTGGTGTGCTGTTATCCAGGAGCATAAGCATTTGTATGTTGTCGCACCGCTGAGGTTACGCCACCTTTACAGGTAGCTCAATTGAGATCCAGTTTTCATGAGACATGGGGGGTCTTAGTCTCATCGGATCTACATTTGGCAGGTCACAAGCCAGCTCCGCTGGCCCCCTCATCACTACACATCTCAATATCTGTAGACCAGCGAGAGTGTATACCAGAGGTATTAGGGTATACAATCACATAGGAGCATCATCTGGCAGGTCGCAGGCCAGTTCCGTTTGCCCCTTTAATACACCACATTGGTTGGATACCGGGGTTGAGTGACTGTATTGGATACACGGTAGGTCACAAGCTGGCTCTATCAATCATTTTGCTTACATATTTACTAACAAAGACTGCTTTCTGGCTGTTTTCTCACGTTGCTCTGGACTGAATTTAACAAATCATTGAGCTAACTATGAATAGATTTTTATATATTTGCACACAGATTGCTATACATATTGGTTGATGCAGTGCTTAAAGTGGTCCTAGACATGTTGTGGAACTCACTCACTGCAGCGCTTTTTCAATAAAGGGACGTGGTCTCAAAAGAAAGGGTGTGGTCTCAAAAGAAAGGGCATGGTCACAGAATAGTATCCCCAATTCAAATTATGCCACACAGTAGCACAAGCTTATCCACAATACACCGCACATAGTGCCCCTGATTCACATTACACCATAGTAGTGTCCCTTATTCATGTTATGACACACAGTAGTGCCCCTTTTACACAATGCCCACATTAGTGCCCCTTATAAACAATGCCCACAGTAGTAGTGCCATTTATACAATTCCCACTGCAGTAGTGCAGGGTAATCAATCAAAGTGGGGAGGAGATGGATGGGGAGCAGGGTGAATACACACAGTGGGGTGGCGGGCAGCACTCACAGTGGGGAGGGGGGAGCAGTGTGTACACACACAGTGGCGAGGGGGGGAAGGGAGCAGGGTGAACACAGTGGAAAGGGGGAGTGCAGTGGGAGCAGAGGTAAACACACACAGTGGGGAGGGGGGAAGAGAGCAGGGTGAACACACAGTGGGGAAGGGAGCAGGGTGAACACACAGTGGGGAAGGGGGGCAGTGGGAGCAGGGTGAACACATACAGTGGGGAGGGGGAAGCAGTGTGCACACACACAGTGGGGAGGGGGGGAAGGGAGCAGGGTGAACACAGAAGGAGAGTGGGAGTGCAGTGGGGCAGGGGTAAACACAGTGGGGAGGGGGGGAAGAGAGCAGGGTGAACACACAGGGGGGAAGAGAGCAGGGTGAACACACAATGGGGAAGGGGGGTAGTGGGAGTAGGATGAACAGTGAGGAGGAGGGAGCAGTGTGTACACACACAGTGGGGGGGAAGGGAGCAGGGTGAACACACAGTGGGGAAGGGAGCAGGGTAATCAATCAAAGTGGGGAGGAGGTGGGTGGGGAGCAGGGTGAACACACACAGTGGGGTGGCAGGCAGCAATCACAGTGGGGAGGGGGGAGCAGTGTGTACACACACAGTTGCGAGGGGGGGAAGGGAGCAGGGTGAACACAGTGGAAAGGGGGAGTGCAGTGGGAGCAAGAGTAAACACACACAGTGGGGAGGGGGGAAGAGAGCAGGGTGAACACACAGTGGGGAAGGGAGCAGGGTGAACACACAGTGGGGAAGGGGGGCAGTGGGAGCAGGGTGAACACACACAGTGGGGAGGGGGACAGCACTCACAGTGGGGAGGGGGGAGCAGGGGTAAACACACAGTGGGGAGGGGGGAAGAGAGCAGGGTGAACACACAATGGGGAAGGGTGGTAGCGGGAGTAGGATGAACATACACAGTGAGGAGGAGGGAGCAGTGTGTACACACAGTGGGGGGGAGAAGGGAGCAGGGTGAACACACAGTGGGGAAGGGAGCAGGGTGAACACAGTGGGGAAGGGAGCAGGGTGAACACAGTGGGGAAGGGAGTAGGGTGAACACACAGTGGGGAAGGGGGGCAGTGGGAGCAGAGTGAAAACACACAGTGGGGAGGGGGGCAGCACTCACAGTAGGGAGGGGGGAGCAGTGTGCACACACAGTGGGGAGGGGGGAAGGAAGCAGGGTGAACACAGTGGAGAGGGGGAGTGCAGTGGGAACAGGGGTAAACACATACAGTGGGGGGGAGCAGGGTGAACACAATGGGAAGGGAGCAGGGTGAACACACAGTGGGGAAGGGGGCAGTGGGAGCAGGGTGAACCCACAGTGGGGAGGGGGACAGCACTCACAGTGGGGAGGGGGGAGCAAGGGTAAACACAGTTGGGAGGGGGGAAGAGAGCAGGGTGAACACACAGTGGGGAAGGGGGGCAGTGGGAGTAGGATGAACATACACAGTGAGGAGAAGGGAGCAGTGTGTACACACAGTGGGGAGGGGGAGAAGGGAGCAGGGTGAACACAGTGGAGAAGGGAGTGCAGTGGGAGCAGGGGTAAACACACAGTGGGGAGGGGGGAAGGGAGCAGAGTGAACACAGTGGGGAAGGGGGGCAGTGGGAGCAGGGCGAACACACAGTGGGGAGGAGGGGCAGTGAAAAGGTATTTTATAAAATAAAAAAAGTTCATAATCATAAGGTTCTAGTGTAGCAGGCTAGCAGCACCTCAACCAGGCAGTTACCATGCAAACAGCTTTGTATTCAGAAGAATATATTCCTATCCATTTATCCTGCTGAACTGCTCTGCTCAGTGCTCACATCAATCATAATTTAGAGTAATCATACAATTGTAGCTCCGACCACCTGCCACATTTATTGATAGGGCCTGGGCAACGCTGGTGGGTGGCACATAGCAGGGTGGGGGCAGTCATATCGGGAAACGGCTACACCACTATAGCACTGCTTATATTTTCTTTGTCTTTTTAAGTATCCAAATAGCTTTATTAGGGATAATCGGGCACATCTAGATTGATTCCGAATGTTAGTGCATCTTTTTGGGGGTGTCAGGCTGATTTCCCCAATTCTGACAGCACTTTTCGCCTGTTTCATATTCGCCAGGACGCGTTTTCGCGTCCTTTGGAATTGAATACGGCGAATAGCGGGGGTACACACTAAAAGTTTTCATGGCCAACACACGTGATGTCAGCAAAAAGTACAGCATACAAAACTTTTCCGCGGGTGCGAAACTAATGCATACGACCCTGACTGTTAAACAATCCTTTGCAAAGATTCCACTTCACTAGAAAAGTATTTCCCAACCAGTACATGGACATTAAAAAAACTTAATTAGTGGCCTCCAAAATGCTGTTGTATCCACTGTCCACTTAATCATAGATATGTGGACAAGCCGAACAGAGCAAATGCAAGATTTAAAAGTTAAGGTTTAAGTCTTACGCTGTGTCTTTCTTGAGAATCCTTGAGTGCTGTGCATGCTGCTGCTGCTGGGAGCGGATTTTCATCCCAGAAGGGCACCAGCAAGACTACTAGTAGTGTGTCACGTCTGAGACTGGAATGTGGGACGTGGTGGGCCTTGGTTGTGGGAGGAAGTGGAGACGAGGGGCCTGGATATATGTTCTCCTCATCCACAGGTCTTGAGTGTTGGCGAGACCTGGGCAAAGGTGCGGAGTCTAACCCATGGGATTGTGTTCGCCAGTGACCTCTCCAAGCGGGATTTGGGCTTCGCTGCACCCTGTGAGCAGGTCGCGGTCCTTTGGCCAGGTACCCAAGCCCCGTGGGATTAGAGACACAATACCCGTGGCCCAGAGAGAATATGCCTGGGTAGGCACTAAACAATATACTAACAGTGCGGTATAATAACCTCTCGACTTGTAGATCACTAGTAATGTAGATATTCAAGTGGAGATGGTCTCACGGTTACACGAGGAATCACCAGAGATGGGAGGCACACAGGTGGAGGTGGTAACACACTGTTGCATGGAGAATCACCAGAGACGGGTGGCACACAGATAGAGATGGGAATACACTGCTGCACAAATAATCAC
Organism: Taudactylus pleione; assembly: GCA_031769625.1. NCBI lineage: Eukaryota > Metazoa > Chordata > Amphibia > Anura > Myobatrachidae > Taudactylus > Taudactylus pleione. The sequence goes on from JAUIMM010000128.1 coordinate 22,545,912, forward strand.
CAGAGACTGGAGGCACACAGGTAGAGATGGGAATATGCTGCTGCACGAATAATCACCAGAGACGGGAGGCACACAGGTGGAGGTGATAACACTGCTGCACGAACAATCACCAGAGACGAAAGTCACATGGGTAGAGATGGTAATACACTGTTGCTGTAGTGATGGTATAGGAACCTGGACCGGGAACTCAACTATAGCGTACTAGGAGACAACCATTGTTCAGGCAACTTCCTGTAACCTGTGGGGCAGATATATACCCAGGAAAACCCTTTGATAGATGCACAGCATCAGCTGATCACTCACCTATCCTGGGATGGAGTTACTGTCACATGGGCCGACTGTCATGGCGGCGACCATGTCCGGAGTTGCGATTCCAGACACCTGACACCCGGAAACTACTGCATGCAGAGAGAATGCTCAGCTTCTCCCCCGCCACCGCGCCAGCTGCCCGACCGCCCGGGATGTCAGAGGAAGCCGGCAGGATGGTAAGAGAGCCGACCCCTTGCTGAGCCGTGACTGTACCCCCTCCTTTCAGGGTGGGCACCGAACACCCATCAGGCTTATCTGGAAATCTCTGATGAAAGTTCTGAATTAATCGCGGAGCGTGTACATCAGAGGCTTTGATCCAGGCCCTTTCCTCGGGGCCATAGCCCTTCCAATCAATGAGATATTGATTGGAAGGGCTATGAGGTGTTAAATCTGTGCCGGGAATCTAGAATCCTTTCCACCTCAAATTCAGTACCTTGTAACATTTTTACTTGAGGCAACTTGGGAGAACAGTTCTGAAAATGGTTAAGCACCAAAGGTCGTAAGAGAGAAACGTGAAAAGTATTTGAAATCTTCATTTGAGGAGGAAGTTCCAATTTATAAGCTACCAGACTGATCACCTTGAGTACATGATATTGGCCCAATAAAGCGTGGGGCGAGTTTCATAGATGGTACTCTTAACCGAATATTCTTGGAGGATAACCAAACCCTGTCCCCAACTCTCAACAGTGGAACAGCCAATCGTCCCCTGTCCGCAAACTTCTTGTAATTTTTAGAGGATTGTTTTAATGATTTATGAATCTTACTCCACAAAACTGAAAAAGATTGGAACATCCATACATGGGAGCTTTTGGAAATCTGGAACTCGAGGGTGTCTTCCAAAGACCGTAAGAAAAGAAGTGGATTTAGAGGAAGAGTGATACCTATAATTGTGAGAAAACTCTGCCCACGGTAGGAGGTCCACCCAATCATCCTGGGAGGATGACACAAAGAGCCTAATGAAAGTCTTCAGCTCTTGATTAACCCTTTCAGTTTGACCATTCGTTGGTGGGTGGTAAGCCGAGGACAACAGGGCTCTCCAGAATTTGGCTACAAATTGAACACCTCGGTCATAGACTATGGCCCTCATTCAGAGGCGGTCGGAGGATGCAATCGGTCGCTCAGAAACTGGACGGCCGCTTGCATCCTGACCGGCCGCCTCTGTTTCGGTTGTTAGGCTGTGGGTTTACACACACAGCTCTAACAACCGCTAGGGTGATGGTTGCGATGGTCATAGACCATCGCGACCATCGGGGCTTACGACAAGACCCTAGGGTAGGGTCTCACTTGTCGTAAGCCCCGGATTGCTTCTGGCTCTGTCAGAGCCGGAAGCTCTCCATTGACATCACTAGTGATGTCAGTGGGGCCTCCCCCAAATGGCAGGCGAACGCCTCTGTTTGGGATGCCACCCCCCCGGCACTGTCGGTCGTAGCGGGTCTCACGCATGCACACGAAGGAGCCGGCTCCCTCGTGCGCATGCGCACTGGACAAACATCGAGGCGGTCGTAGACCATACGGCCGCTTCTGAATGAAGCCCTATTTCCTTTGGAAGGCCGTGCAATCTGAAAATATCTCAAATAAAAATTTTAGCCAATTGAGGAGCTGAAGGAAGACCAACCAGTGGAATAAAGTGTGCCATTCTAGAAAAGCGGTCCACGACTACCCATACCGTGTTATGCCCCTTGCACCGAGGGGCATAGAGGACCAATCATCTTCCTATGAGGTTTCTTATGTTGAGCGCATTTAACACAAGATAGGACAAATTCTCTGACATCCTTCTTCATGGTAGGCCACCAGTAGGATCGAAGTAGAAATTGATAGGTCTTGGTGATTCCGGTGTGACCAGCAAACAGGGATGCATGAGCCCAAACCAATAACTTTTTACATAAATTAGAGGCCACAAAATTTTTCCCAGGTGGTGGAGACACTATTTGAGTAGGAGCAAAAACAATTGGGTCAAAAATGGAATGAAATTGAGATTACTCCTCCTCCAACTTGGTCATAAAAGAGCGTGATAATGCGTTGGCTTTTTTGTTTAACACACCTGGACGAAACTGAAGTTTTAAATTAAACCTAGAAAAAAAAGTGACCATTGAGCCTGTCTGGCGTTCAACTGATGTGCAGTTTGAAGATAGATCAGATTCTTATGGTCTGTAATAATCGTGACTGGAAATTTAGCCCCTTCAAGGAGATACCACCATTCCTCCAAGGCTAATCATATAGCTAAAAGTTCTTGGTCACCTATAATATAATTCCACTCTGCAGGAGAAAATTTACGGGAGAAGAATCCACAGGGATGGGTTTTCTCATCTTCGGCAATTTGAGATAATACCGCCCCTACTCCAACAGAGGATGCGTCCACCTCTACAGTGAATGGTTTGTCTATTTGAGGCTGGCAGAGGATTGGGGCTCTGGAGAAAGCAGTTTTTAACTTTTGAAAGGCTTGTACTGCTGGAACAGACCAATTAGATGGGTTGGCTCCTTTTCTCGTAAGAGAGGTAATGGGTGCCACCAATGTAGCAAAGTGTGGGATAAACCTCCTATAATAGTTTGCAAATCCTAAGAACCGCTGAGTGGCCTTTAATGAAGTAGACAGAGGCCAGTCAGAAATTGCTTTTAATTTGTCAGGGTCCATCTGAAGACTTTTTATGGAGATTATATGTCCCAAAAAAGGTACCGATGTTTGATCAAAAATACATTTGGAAAGCTTTCCAAAAAGGTGATGATCATGAAGGCGGGACAATACCTCCCATACATGATGATGATTGCTCTGTAAATCTCTGGAAAAAAATTAAATATCATCGAGATAAATTACAACAAATTTATGAAGAATATCCTGGAAGATCTCATCGACATAACCTTGAAATATAGCTGGTGCATTGCAAAGACCGAAGGGCATTACAAGGTACTCGAAGTGCCCGTCCCTGGTATTAAACACAGTCTTCCACTCGTCCCCAGCCTTATTTCGAATCAAGTTATAAGCGCCACGTAGATCTAGCTTGGTGAAGACCCGAGCCCCTCGGACTTTGTCAAAAAGTTCGGAAATTAGAGGTAAGGGGTACCATTTTTTTATGGTGATTTGGTTTAAGCCTCGATAGCCTATGCAAGGACAGAGCCCTCCATCTTTTTTCCTACAAAAAAGAAACCTGTGTCGGCAGGAGAAGAAGATGGCCGGATAAACCCTTTAGCAAGATTTTCCTTTATGTATTCTGCCATGGCAGCAGTCTCTGGAACGGACAAGGGGTAAACACGACCACATGGAGGAATTTTCGCAGGAAGTAAATCAATTGCACAATCCCATGGTCAATGCGGAGGAAGTTTATCCGCTGCTTGTTCACAGAATACGTCAGCAAAATCTTGATAGATCTCAGACAAAGTTGAGAGGGGTGTCATGAAGACTCAGGGCAGAGGAATTTCTCAGCAGTGTTAGTAACTGTTGCTTGGTTACATACAGGAAATACCTTGGTCAAACAATTTTGAAAACAATGTGAACCCCAGGATAGGATTTGCATTTTATCCCAGTCGAAGACAGGATTGTGTCTTTTTAACCAGGGCAATCCTAATACTAGCTCGTAGGAGGATTCGGGCAATACAAAAAATTCCAGCATTTCCTGGTGCAGACAACCAATTCTAACAGCCACAGGATGGGAGAGAAAAGAAATGGGGGGCCCCACCAGGGTTTTACCATCTAAACCGGAGAGTAGCAACTTATTAGATAGGGGGACGACTGGGATACCTAAAGTTTGAATCAACTTTTCTGAAATAAAATTACCAGCAGCTCCAGAATCAATTAAGGCTTGGATCCTTCTTGTCCTGGACTTATGGGAAAGTTACACTAGTAGAAGACTATCCAATATTTGGGATGGCTTGAGAATGACCCCCAACTGAATGCTCCCTACTTCAGTCAGGGTCTCGCATTTCCCACAAGCAGAGGACAATTCTTTAAAATGTGGTTATGTGCAGTGCAGTAGATACACAATTTATTTTGGAAATGTCTATTGTGTTCTGCCGGGGTGAGTTTGGTCCTATTGACTTGCATCAGTTCCTCCTCACTAGCCGAAGTGGGTATAGGCGGATTTGAAGATGGAGAATGGGCTGGTAAACATTCACCTCTTCCCCTACTAGCCCACTGCTCCAGGTGATGAAGGTCAATTTTGATGCAGAGAGAAATAACGTCAGCGAAGGATTCTGGCAAATCCCTGGAGGCAAGTTCATCCTTCATCCTCTCAGAAAGTCCATGAAGGAAGGATGCCTTAAGGGCCTCCTCATTCCATTTTAATTCAGATGCCAGGGTCTGAAACTGGACAACATACTGTCCTACAGATCGAGTACCCTGACAAACACGAAATAGATCTGAAGATGCTGACGCAGAGCGACCTGGCTCATCAAAAATTCTCTTAAATGCCAAGACAAATTCTTCATAGGTAGATACGATGGGGTCGGCCTGTTCAAATAGAGGGGAGACCCAATCTAATGCTGCCCCAGTTATCAGTGAGATCACATATTCCACTTTAGCCCGAGACGTGGGAAAATTCTGGGGAAGACATTCAAATTGGATCTCGCATTGATTAATGAATCCTTGGCACCACCTAGGATCACCGTCAAACCTCTCCGGGGTTGCCAACTGGAGTCAAGGTTTGAGAATTGGAGCCCCCAGAGGAGGAACCGGAGGAGAGAGTGCAGGGACTGCAGCCGGAGGAGCCGGAAGAATAGAAGCCAACGTGGTTTGGATAGAAACCAGCTGCCTCAAGAGCTCCTGTAGGTACTGAGCCACTTGTTGTTGGGCCGCCTCTTGGTTGTCCATCCGAGAGGTCAACTCTTGTAGGAACCCAGTACCTTGGGACCCCGCAGCCTCCATTGGGCTTAAACCAACTGTCACGTCTGAGACTGGAATGTGGGACGCAGTGGGCCTTGGTTGTGGGAGGGGCCTGGATATATGTTCTCCTCATCCACAGGTCTTGAGTGTTGGCGAGACCTGGGCAAAGGTGCGGAGTCTAACCCATGGGATGGTGTTCACCAGTGACCTCTCCAAGCGGGATTTGGGCTTCGCTGCACCCTGTGAGCAGGTCGCGGTCCTTTGGCCAGATACCCAAGCCCCGTGGGAATAGAGACACAATACCTTTGGCCCAGAGAGAATATGCCTGGGTAGGCACTAAACAATATACTAACAGTGTGGTGTAATAACCCCTTGACACGTAGATCACTAGTAATGTAGATATTCAAGTGGAGATGGACTCATGGTTACACGAGGAATCACCAGAGATGGGAGGCACATAGGTGGAGGTGGCAACACACTGTTGCATGGAGAATCACCAGAGACGGGTGGCACACAGGTAGAGATAGGAATACACTGCTGCACGAATAATCACCAGAGACGGGAGGCACACAGGTAGAGATGTTAATAAACTGTTGCTGTACGGATAATCACCAGAGACGGGAGGCACACAGGTAGAGATGGGAATACGCTGCTGCACGAAGAATCACCAGAGACGGGAGGCACACAGGTGGAGGTGGTAACACACTGCTGCACGAACAATCATCTGCTGTCTAATTTACACAAACAACATCCTCATCAACAACATCCTCATCAACAACATCCTCATTATTAACATCCGCAATCAAATTTTATGTCTTTCTCCAGCTAACTTTCCCTTTGAAGTTTTCTTCTTTACCACTGTAAAAGATTGGTTCTTGATTTTAGATGCCCTGACTTAAGCCTTGTATGCCCTTGGGCATCAGCTTTAGTAGATGATGTAGATGGACTAGTATCTTCAGATTGGTTCTTGATTTTAGATGCCCTGACTTAAGCCCTGTATGCCCTTGGGCATCGGCTTTAGTGGATGATGTAGATGGACTAGTATCTTCATGACTGGTGACACTAGCAGCAGCTCCATCACTAGTATGTGGTTCCTACTCTACTCTCAACTGATCATTCTCCATATCAACAAACACGAATGAAGTGAGGTACAGCACACATGTCAATCTGTACCAATTTTAAATATTACACTGCGGTATCAATGACCTACAGTGTCACAAGATTTTTTATGAATAAGAAAAGAATAATACACTGCTCTACCACTTACAGTGTCAAACACTTTTTCCGAATACACTGCATTTCCACTAACACTGTCAATAATTTTTACGAATACACTGCGTTTTCCACTTATAGTGTCACAATATTTTTTATGAACACACTCCATTTCCACTAACAGCGTCAAAATATTTTTTACGAATACACTGTGTTTCCACTAGCAGTGTCACAATATTTTTTTACGAACACACTGCGTTTCCACTAACAGTGTCAAAATATTTTTTACGAATACACTACTTTTCCACTAAGTGTCAATATTTTTTACGAATACACTGTTTTCCACTTACAGTGTCACAATATTTTTAATGAATACACTGCTTTTCCACTTACAGTGTCACAATATTTATTGTACACTTCGCTACCACTTACAGTGTCACAAACAATACATGTATGAATATTACACTGCAGTGTAACCGGCAGCGTCACAGTAAAAAAAACTAAATAATATAGTACCCTGGGGTACAGCACAAAAAAATAGCACAAATGATATTATTTCTTTATTAATTATATTATTGGCTTTTATTTTTTTATGCACTGGGCACCCTTGGATGGACAGAGCACCCGTGCCCCTAGATGGACACAGAAACCACTGAATGGACACAGCAGCCCCTGCCCTTGGATGGACACAGCAACCCCTGGATGGACACAGCAGTTACTGGATGGACACAGAAGCCCATGTCCTTGATGTAAACTGCAGCTCCTGGATGAACACAGCAGCTCATGGATGGACACAGCAGCCACTGCCCCTGGATGGACACAGCAACCCCTGGATGGACACAGCAGTTACTGGATGGACACAGAAGCCCTTGTCCTTGATGTAAACTGCAGCTCCTGGATGAACACAGCAGCTCATGGATGGACACAGCAGCCACTGCCCCTGGATGGACACAGCAACCCCTGGATGGACACAGCAGCCTTGCCCTGGACAGTTACAGCAGCTCTTGCATGCACATAGCACATTAATTCACTACACTCTCCACAGATAACCAGGTACCTTTATAGTTTCTAAAACCCGCGAGAATGACATTTTGCCTCGTTTTGAGGATCGAGTCATGCGGGAAAACCCGAGTTGATGCGGATCTGACTCGGATCCCCTAAGTTCGGGTGGGTTCAGTTCTCAGGGAATCGAACCCGCTCATCCCTAATAAAATGCAAAATCGTATATGTACACAAAATACAAGATGGTTAAAAGTGCTCTGATTAAGGTACAGGTATAATGTACTTTTTGTCCAATAAAAGGAGGTTCAACAGTCTTATATCCTCATAGTCACTCGGTTCTCGCCTCGGATCTGGAAGTTCGGGTGGGTCCGGTTCTCTGATAACCGGACCCGCTCATCTCTACATATTACACAAACTCCAGTAACAGCCATTGATCAAGTGACTCCAGCTATTTGTCATACACAATGTCGGCTATAGCATTCTAAAGTAACACAATGGGATTTATTTTACAGCAGCAGTTTTTGTAAGCCGCTGCTTCCAGACTGGCTGCAGGTGAAAATTATCAGCGGCACCTGCAGTCAATGTAAAGCATGTCGGGCTTTACACTGACTGCGGGTGCCATTTTAAACTTTCACCTATAACCCGCCAGGAAGTATATCTTTATCTGCTTTCCATCTGCGGCTGTGTATCATCACCTGTCAGCGCGGCAGCTTGCTTCTCCCCAGTGCAGAGCCGGCGAGTGTAGCTGCAGTCTTCATTCTATTTATCGCTATTACATCATACTGCTGGGACAGTGCATGCAAGTTACCTATACTGTATAAACGCTATGCTTGGGGGTTATTCAGGTTATTGGGTTATACTATTGTGCTGACCTTGTATTGGTTTGCCTGTGCTATGTGCTATTGTCTTGGGCTGGTTCAGAGAAGGGTGCTGGTTCCAGGGCTAGGGTACAGTGTGCAATATACGGTCTGTACACTGAGGTGCATAGTAAGCTGTATTACTTATCCAGATTCTCAGTTTCTGAGTTCCTCTCTGGGTTCCAGTTCCAGGAGTTGCAGCCTTCTCAAGCTGTGCTCTGAAAACATTAAACTCTGACCCTGCCCTGAGTTCTGTGTACCAATCTACCAGTACTATATTTTTCTGAGTTCTGGTAGTCACCTTTGTCCCTCCAGTGTATCCCTTGTCTTGCTGACCTTCACAGGTCACTAGGTGAGGGGTCGCCCAGTTGATCTGGTCTATTCACTCCGGTTCCAGTTCAGTATCCATGCATATCACAAGTGGTTTCTACACTGTCACTTATGTACCTACACTCCTGTTTATACCAATGAGCAAAATTATCATTAAGCCTCCACGTTTCCTATGCACATCTGTCATACCTAAGGGTCCCGAGCCGGATCTACAGAATACCAAAACCATGACAGTTTGTTCAGATCCTATGGATCAGGCAAGGGAACATACCTTAAAGCAGTCACCATGTCTAATTTGACTGATTGTGTGAACCGACAGTATCTACAATGCAGTATCTACAGGAGTAATCCTTCCAGATAAAAACTTTCCAGTCTTCTTTAGCCGAAAATCTCAGGGCTGTTAATACTTCTCCTACATCTAATCTCAGGTTACCTGCTCTGGACAAGTACGATGTTGACCCCAAAAATTGTCAGGGGTTTCTTTTTAGTATGTAGTATCCTTTTTGACCTTCAAGCTGCAAATGTCCTCACTGAAAGAACTAAGACTGCCTATATAATTTCTCTCCTGACTGGGTAAGCATTATCATGGGCTTCACCATTGTGGGAGAGGTCTGACCCCATCTTATCAGACATACAACTATTTCTATCCACCTTTCGCAAAATATTTGATGAGCCAGGCAAATCTTTTTCAGCAGCATCTTACAGTACATTTTGCATCTGAAACAGGATCATCAATAAGTGGGGCAGCATGTTATTTGTTTCAGGACACTATCCTCTGAGCTCTCATCAACTAATGAGACTCTTGTAGCAGTTTTTTGGCAAGGACTATCCGATCAAGTTAAGGATGAACTTGCACCCAGAGATTTACCCACCAACCTGGATGATTTTATTAAAGACAGTTGGAGAAGAGTAAAGCAGAGCATCTTAAAGTTCAGTGTGTTTCGCAAGTATGGTCATCATCACAATCTGCAGTCAAGCCCACCAGCTTGCCAAGGGACACCTTTCTCCTAACGAATGTGAATGACAAAACAAGGAGAAATTATGCATGTATTGTGCAGCCTCTGGCCATTTTTTGAAGAATTGCCCCTGCAAGTCAGAAAATTCTCCCTCCTAGATGATGATGGAGAGGTCAATCTAGGAATGTCTTCGTTCTCTCACAAAAATAAAGACTGTGCTATTTAGTGTATTCCGGAGGTGCATAAAATTTTATGTCTGTTAGACTTGTCGAAGAATTTTCCATACCTCTACAGGAATTACCTGTTCATATTTCTCTCATGGCTGCGGATCGCTTACGTATTCCCGGAGGTCATATCAAATACTGTACTATTACCATATTGGAGTATTACATTCAGAGACTACTGTATATTATTTTTAGTGATTCCTGAATCCACCAGTCTGATTGTTCTTGGATTTCCCTGTATATAGTACCATAACCCACACATTGACTGGTCATCTCCACATATTCTATCATGGAGTACAAATTGTTCCAAGTCCTGTCTTCAGACTGTTCTACCACATTCTTCTACGCAGGGCTGCCATCAGAAATCCTGGGGCCCGGTACTGGCAAAATAGGCAGGGCATCAATTGGTACGTAAACCAGTTCACAACAACTGCTGTAAAACTCACACACACATTATATATATATATATATATATATATGGAAATCAACATTGATTCTAATACATATATATATATATATATATATATATCAGACCGACATAAAATACACTAAAAAGACCGGATCCACATACAAAGCCAGAAGGAAGGGTAAGTGTAGAAGTGTACGGCACAGGGCAGGGAAGGGCTGGCTGGACAAGGGAGAGGGACAAGGCATGGAATGCTGGTGGGACTAGGGGGGACAAGAAAGGCTGGCTGAACTAGGGAGGAGGCACAGGGTAGAGAAGGCTGACTGGACTGGGGGGGTGAACAGGGAAGGCTGGCTGTACTGGGGGGGTGGACAGGGAAGGCTGGCTGTACCGGGGGGGTGGACAGGGAAGGCTGGCTGAACTATGGGGGGAGGTACAGGGCAGAGAAGGCTGTAACAATGGCGGCAGTGCAGAGAAGGCTGACTGGGCAAGGGGGGGAGGCATAGGGCACAGGAACAGGTAGATGGACAGGGAAGGATGGCTGAACTAGGGAGCGTAGCATGTCAAGGTCAGGGTGTACCTGCTTAGCGTTGCATTCAGATGGCTGCGCTGGTGCAGCTAGCCAAGTAGAATCCGCCCTGCTGCTTAAGAATGGAGAGAGAAGGGGGCCCAGCGAGTGGCATCGGTGCTGCAGCAGTAGCCAGGACGGCAGTGAGAGAATAGGAAGCTGACGTTTGCAGAGCCAATCACAGCTCGCAGACCGGCAGCCAATCAGGAGCGCCCGCTACGGCCGCTCCTGATTGGCTGCCATTCCGCGATATCAGGCTGGCTTGCTGCCACCCTGCTTGTATATTCCTCCCTGCTGTCACTTGCTGCTGCTGCAGCAGCGCTGCTACCCGCCGGGCCCCCCTCTCTCTCCCCTTCCTCCGGGCCCGTGACTCGAGGCCCGGTGGTCCCCCCCCTGATGGCAGCCCTGCTTCTACGTATGAAGATAAAGCTGATGTCTTCAGTAAACAGGCTGCAGAGACTTTACCATTGCACAGGCCATAGGACTGTCCAATCGATCTCATTCCTGGAAAGATTCCTCCTCGTAGACGGGTTTACCCATTATCTGTTCCTGAGACCCAAGCCATGTCAGATTACACCAAAGAGAATTTGGAACAGGGGTTCATACATCCTTTTCTCATCTTCAGCTTGGGTTACTTTTTTGTAAAGAAAAAAGATGGAGGATTGTGGCCATGCATTGATTATCATGGTCTCAATAAGATAACTGTTAAAAACAGATACCTGTTACCTTTTATAACAGAGTTAATGGACTGAGTCAAAGGAGCTACTATATTAACTAAATTGGAGCATACAATTTGATACGTATACGGCAAGGTGATGAATGGAAGACAGCATTCAATACCAGAGACTGTCATTATGAGTAACTTGTGATGCCATTTGGTCTAAATAATGCACAAGCAGTGTTTCAGAACTTTGTGAACAAAATATTCTGTGACCGCTTGAAAAAAAACCTTGAGGTATATCTGGGCGATATATTAATTTTTTATTCAGACATTTAAAGCCATCGTTGCCATGCGAATGAAGTACTTTAAAGACTTTGTCAAAATCAATTGTATTGCAAGATGGAGACATGCACTTTTGAAACCACATCCATTCCTGGATATTATTTCTGGAACCGGCCCATGGCACCAAGTGCAGGCCACACTGAATTGGCCACAGCCATCCACCCTACTGGCAATACAACGATTCTTGGGGTTCACCAACTACTACCAGAAATTCATCCGAGGTTAATCCACTGAAGTTGCACCCATCACAGCATTAACCAGGAAAGGTGCTAAACTTGCAAAGTGGCCTGAAGACTCCCATTTTGCTTTCCAGCAGTTGAAACAAGTTTTTATTTCAGCTCTTATCCTGAAATACGCTGAGATTGACAATACATTCTACTTGAGGTAGATGCATCTTCTTTTGGAGAGGGAGCAGTACTTTCACAAAAATCCTCCGACGTGTGGCACCCTAGTGGATTTTTTTTCTTGCAAGTTCCTTCCTTCCTGCTGAATGTATCTGTGCCATAGGTGACCAAGAATGCCAACATCTTCTAGAAGGGACTTGGTACCCAGTGACTTCTTAGCAATCATAAATACTTGCTGTATCTAAAAACTTCCCAATGTATGAATCATGTGCAAGCCAGATGGGCATTATTATTTTCTCGTTTTGACTTACGAGTCACCTTTCGTACAGGTACTAAGAACTGTAAGGCTGATACCCTGTCACAGTCCATGTTGGATGAAGAGGCTCTCATGCCCAAATATCCACAACCCATTCTCAGTCCTGTGAGCATAGCAGTTAGTAGACCGGAAGATTTGGCTGAAGACCTACGTAAAAAGTTGTTACATTGGGCTCATTGCTCAATATTTGCTGGACATGCTTTCATCTCCAGAAGTTATTGGTGGCCCATACTTTTACTTTTACAAGATGTTCAGCAATTTGTATCTGCTTGTGCCACCTGTGCTTAACAAAAGAGCTCCAGACTGGGTTCAGCCAGAGAACTTCTACCTTTGCCGGTACCACATAGACCATGGACTCACATTTCTTTTGATTTTATCACCTATTTGCCCAACTCTGATGGCTTTGCTACCTTCTGGGTCATTGTTGACAGATTTTCCAAAATGGCACATTTTGTCCCTCTTTGAGGTCTTCTATTTGCTCCAGTCCTCGTACAATTGTTCATCAAAGAAATTTTCCATTTACATGATTGTCCTGAAGATATTGTGTCGGACAGAGGTGTTAAATTAGTGCCAAAATGTTGGTGTTACCTGTGCCAAGGTCTCCAAGTTAAGCTCAACTTCTCATCTGCATACCATGCACAGTCCAATGGACAGACTGAGAGAAATAAATCAGGATTTGGAGACCTTTCTCTACATATTTATTTCCTCCTCATTTGATGACTGGGTCCAGTTACTACCGTGGGCTGAATTTGCACATTACCAATCTTCATCCTCCACTTTGTCCTATAGTTTGTGCTCTGCATATCAGAGTTCCATTATTCACACCACTCCCAGCCGATATAGGCCCTGATTCAGAGCCGGACGCTCTGACAGAGCGCTCGCTCTGAATCAGGGCCGGTCTTTTTTTTTTAGAACGGCCTCCTGGCCGCTCGCATAGCTGTGGGTGACCACCCACAGCTATAGCGAGTGGCCAGGAAGATGATCGCGAAGGTCAAGACCATCACGACCATCGGGCTTGCGACGAGACCCTTGTGGTCTCATTGCCGCAAGCCCCATAGAGCTTTCGGCTCAAACAGAGCCAAAAGCTCTCCCACTGACATCACTTGTGATGTCAGTGGGGCCGCCCCCAGATGGTAGGCGTTCTCATGGGAATGCCTCCATCTGGGCAACCACCACCCCGGCACGCCCACCAAAGGGGGCATGCTGTCACTCAACAACGACAGCACGCCCCCTTTGGTGCGAGACCCGGAGCGACGGCTTGCCCGTCGCTATCCAGGTCTCACGCATGCGTACGACGGAGCTGGCTCCGTCATGCACATGCGCTATAGCCCCCCATTGATCCGGTTGCGAGCGCTCAGCGCTTGCGACTGGGTCTGAATCAGGACCATAGTTCCTGCTTCATAGCAATTTATCAGATACTTTGCTGACGGCATCATGTGAGAGAAGCCTTACTCAAATCTTTCAAGCATTACAAAATACAAGCAGACAAAAAAATGCAGAGTAAATCCCAGCGTGAAAGTTGGAGACTAAGGGGCCTATGTGTCAAACCATTTTTTTAAATAAAATTATGCAGAAATTGCAGTTTTGCATAATTTTATCATGTATAGTTCCTATGTACTAATAGCACAATGCAGGAGATTTCACAGAACTGCAGATTGCAATCCCCATTATTATCAATGGGGACTACGATCTGACCCCTATGTACTGAACTCCAAAAAGCAGAGCTTTTTGGAGTTTCGCACTGGTAGTTTACACCATCTTAAGATGATGTAAACTACTATAAGCCTATGGGGCTCAAGGTGAAGGAGAGAGATCTTTCGATCTCTCCCCTGCAGCCCCTGGCCAGTACCAGAAGCTGACACTGCGAATGCGCAGTGTCAGCTTCCCTTGGGGAAGTCTTTCATTTTTGTGAAAGAATTCTCTTAAATACCGGAGATATAACTTGTGGGGACAGAGGTTACTGCAACCACTGTCCCTGCGAGATCCCCATAGTACATAGCCGGGATTTTTTATTAAAAATAAAATTATTCCCTGCGAGTTAGGTACATAATAATCACTTCAGTACCACGATTATTAGTACATAGACCTCAAAGTCTGGTGGTCTGCAACCCAGAGTTCTGTTATTCACACCACTCCCAGCTGATACAGTTCCTGCCTCTTAGCAGTTTCTCAGATACTTTGCTGAGAATTGGCATCATGTGAGAGAAGCCTTACTCCTCCAAAATACAAAATTACAAACTACAAGCAGACAAAAAATGCAGGGTAAATCCCAGCATGAAACTTGGAGACAAAGGCCCTCATTCAGAGCCGTACGCTCTGAGCAGAGCGCACGCTCTGAATGAGGGCCGTGCTCCATTTTCATGGAGCGTCCTCCTGGACGCTCGTATAGCTGTGGGTCACCACCCACAGGCTATACGAGCGTGCTTTGTGATGGCCGCGATGGTCGAGACCATCGCGACCATCGAAATTGCGAGCCGGAGCCTGCGGTTGAGGTTTTCAACCGCAAGCTCCGGAGTGATTTTGGCTCTATCTATCAGAGCCAAAATCACTCCCACTGACATCACTAGTGATGTCAGTGGGCCGGCTTCTGACGGGAGGCGTTCCCGTGGGAACGCCCCCGTCAGGGAGGCACGCCCCCGGCACGCCCACCAAAGGGGGCGTGCTGTCAATCAACATTGACAGCACGCCCCCTTTGATCGGACACAACGAGCGAAGGACTTTCCTTCGCTCGTCGCGTCTGGCGCATGCGCACGACGGAGCTCCCTCCGTCGTGCGCATGCTCAGTGCATAACATCGACCCACTTGCGAGCGGACAGCCGCTCGCGAGTGGGTCTGAATCAGGCCCAAAGTCTGGTTATCCACCCGCATTTTTCGCCTTAGAGTACCCACCATGAAGTTTGCACCTTGATTCATTGGCCCATTTCAAATCACTCAAGTCATCAATCCTGTTTCCTACAAACTTCGATTACCTGCATACCTCAAAATACCGGTCAATACTTAATCAAAAAATTTAATCTGAAGTATCCTGCTAAGCCCCGTACTAAGGCCCTGATTCAAGCAAGCGGCTCGATGTTTGGTCACTGCGCATTCGCCGCGTCAGGCATGCGCACACACGAGCCCCGCCAAGCGACTGAACTTCTGTCGCTACGGGGCTCGCTACAAGATGGGGCGGCTGTCGATGGTGAGTGACTAGCTCACCCTGTTTTGTAGGCGGGTAGGGGGGTGTGGTTGAAAAAAGCAGGTATTCCCTTAGGAACGCCTGGCGTTTGTGGGAGGACCTACTGACATCACTACTGATATCAGTAGTGGACTTCCTGCTCTTTTAGAGCAGGAAGTCCACTCGGCCTTGCGGAAGCCTAGACCCTACCACAGGGTCTTGTCGCAAGGCCGATGGTTGTGATAATTGCGATGGTCTCCAGGCTGCTCACACAAGCTGTGGGAGGTCTCCCACAGCTTTGCAAGTGGCAGTAGAAAAAAATATGCCCATAGACCCTGCGAGCTGCTTGTGGCAGCAAGCGGTTCTGAATCAGGGCCTAAGGCCCTGATTCAGACCCTCTTGAAGCCGCTGGCTGCTTCCTGGGTCTGTGGGCATTTTTTATTTTGTCTCCAGGCCGCTCACAAAGCTGTGGGTGACCACCCACAGCTTGTGCGAGTGGGCTGGAGACCGTCGCGATTATCGAGACCATCTGGCTTGCGACGAGACCCTGGGGTAGGGTTTAGCTGCCGCAAGCCAGAGTGGACTCCATGCTCCAATAGAGCAGAAAGTCCACTACTGACATCACTAGTGATGTCAGTAAGCCCTCCTACAAATGGCAGGCGTCCCTACCCGCCCACAAAACGGGGCGAGCTGTCAATCAACATCGACAGCCGCCCCATCTTGTTGTGAGCCTCGGAGCGACTGAACTTCAGTTGCTCTGCGGGGCTCGCATATGCGCACACCGGACGCGGTTCGTGCGCAGGGCTATAACATTGAGCCGCTTGCAAGTGCTCTGTGCTTGCGAGCGGCTCTGAATCGGGACCCTAAGTGTCCGGTGGCCACTCGAGAAAGGGGGGATACTTTCAAAAATCAGGATCTTAGCATTCGCTACAAACATTCATTAATTTTAATTTTCAAGACATCTCAGGGAAGCATCCCTGTGGTTAACTAAATGTACCTGTGTGCTAACCTGGTCAGTCATGCTACTCACCACTCCCTATTTAAACCAGTTCCTGGGAGTAACCCATTACCTGAACAATGTGTTCCTGTCCCAGTATAGTTCTAGGCTCCAGGTTTACTCCTTGAATCCTGATATTGTGCCCTCTGTGACTCTCATTTCTACTCGTGCATTCCTCGCTATTTTCCATCTCAGCTTCCAGTGCGATTCTCTGTAGCCGTTACCCACTTTCCTTCTGCCATTGTGTATCATCACCTGTCAGTGCTGCAGCTTCCATGCTGCATTACAGACCTGCTCCAACCACTTCACTCAGCAAGTGAGTATACCTTCACCTGCTGTCCATCTGCTGCTGTGTATCATCACCTATCAGCGCGGCAGCTTCCACGCTGTATACCAACTTGTTTCTCTATCTATCGCTATTACATCATACTGCTGGGACAGTGCATGCAAGTTACCTATTCTGTATTTCTCTGTGCTTGGTGGTTGTTTAAGTTATTGGGTTATACTATTAAGCTGACTTTGTATTGGTGTCCCTGTGCGGTGTGCTATTGTCTTGGGCTGGTTCAGAGAAGGGTGCTGGTACCAGAGCTAGGGTTCAGTGTGCAGTATATGGTCTGTACACCGAGGTGTTCAGTAAGCTGTATTGCTTATCCCAGTTTCTGAGTTCCTCACTGAATTCCAGTTCCAGGTCTTGTGTCAGAGCAGTACCAAAGTTGCAGCTTCCTCAGGCTGTACTCTGACTACATTAGACTCCGATTCCTGCCCTGAGTTCTGTGTTCCAATCTACCAGTACTATATTGTTCTGAGTTCCGGAGGTCACCTTTGTCCCTCGAGTGCATCCCTGGTCTTGCTGGCCTTCACAGGTCACTAGGTGAGGGGTCGCTCAGTGGATTTTGTCTGTTCACGTCAGCTCCAGTTCAGTATCCATGCATATCACACCGTCATTAGTGTTCTCCTGTTTATACCCATTTGCCAAACTATCATTTCCTATGCACATCCAAAATACATTAGGGTCCCAACCCCGATCTACAGAATACAAAAACCGTGACACACTGTATATTCACATTAATATTATCTCAGCCCACAAAATGGCTGCCTCCACAGAGTACCTCAGTGAGATCACTAGAACTGTCCTACTAAAATGACATGCTACAGTAGTTCATCTCACAAAACAACTGCCTCTATTATGTGTAGCTGTCTGTTGCACTTTTAATAGGGATTTTTATCCAATAGGACAGGTTTTTATTATATACTTAATGCCCTTACATTATCATAGTTGTGATAACAAATATACATATTTACTTTATGTAGCAACACCAACTTCCCACGTGGATGGACTTTGCTCATCTGCACTGTTCCGGAGAAGCTACAGAGGTGAAGCAGATCAGCCAGAATGCAAGCTGCAAAGTACGTGCCTTCACTCAATGATACCTTTCACAGTTACAATGGCGCTAATCATTTCCTTCGTTGGGCTTAACGTGCTAATGCCTGGCCACTCCTCTTTGGTGGTTGGCCACACCTTCTGGTGACCGGCATAACTCCTTTTGTGGGCCCCTATAATGGCATTCCCCTGGTGGGCCCTTCATGCCCCAGTTCATCACTAGAGTTTGGACACACCCCTCCCAAATCTACATCTTTCTGCATTATTTAAATCTGCCCCACCCACAGTACAAAGTGGCAAAGTGCTCAGTTACTTGCTCATATGCTTTGCTCTCAGCTCAGATTAGAATCAACTCCATGAATAGATGTTTCAAGCCACCCACAGTTGTTCAGTAGCATATTGTGTAGGTTAACCAACATGGTGTTATGTTCTGGGTTGTTTGTGGACCCGGGGTGGTAGCAGGAGTGATCACAGAAGCAGATTTGAAAATAAAACTAGGATTTTTAATAAGTGTAGACATATAATGTGGCAGTAAATAAAAGTCCAGGAATATATAAATGTGCACAAGAGTTCTGTGGTGGGAGTAAAAGGGTTAATGTCCAAGTAGAAACAATTAGAGCTGTCCAGGTGTGCAGGTAGTGAAACTGAAAATAATCAAACCAGGTATGCAGGTAGTGAACTGAAAATAAACAAGCCAGGTATGCAGGTATTGAACTGAAGTGCAGGATGTCAGCAGGCTCAGGCACTCAAGTATGGGCAAGGGTGATGGAGGAAGCGGGGTAGTCCAGTGGGAGCTAGGAGCTGACAGGCAGACTGGCAGACAGCAAATTCACAGGAACAGGATAAGCACAGAGAACTCCCTCTCAGCTAGGCTGAGATACACGTTGCATTGGCAAAGAAGGAAGGCACTGACCCTTCCTAAATACCCCATGCCGTGCTGTTACTGGCCGAAGGGAACATGTGACTCACCAGGATTGGCCAGCCTCATCATATGGCCAGAAGGCAAGATGGCGGCGCCCATGCCAAACGGAATGGAGACGCCGCCAGGCCTTACCAGTGCAGAGTGACAACAGGCCCGCACAACAATGCGTGCAGCCAAAGCCCCCCGCCAGTCACCAGCTCCGCCACCAGACAGCCCGCGCCACAATGACCTCACAGGTAACACTCGCCTAGCGCCAT
The DNA here is from genome assembly GCA_031769625.1 of Taudactylus pleione. NCBI lineage: Eukaryota > Metazoa > Chordata > Amphibia > Anura > Myobatrachidae > Taudactylus > Taudactylus pleione. The sequence goes on from JAUIMM010000128.1 coordinate 22,564,966, forward strand.
GCTGAAATACCCTGGCCGTGACACATGGTACTTACGCACACATTCTGCAGTCATTTTTGGCGGCCACTGAGACGTCTTGTCCATTACATAGAAAGGTAGAACAGTGAGAGAAGCTGCAGACTTGTGTTGTCTGAGTATACAAGGTTTACACAATCTTTTGCGACTGCTTTCCCAATAATACCAGATCAGTGTTGACGGTGATAATCACCATCAGCATGGAACTTGCACTGACTGAATTAATGTAGAAACAAAAAAACACAAAAAATTCCTCACAGCCACCCCAACCCCATTGAAAAGAGAAACCAGCTGTAGTGCTGCTAGAGTAGCCTATTATTATTATTATTATTATTATTATTATTATTATTATTATTATCCTTTATTTGTATGGGCCCATAAGGGGCCCACAGCACATTACAAAGTACAGAGACGGAATGAATAAAACCATGGTTGCCAACTCTCCCGATGTAGCCTCGCCCCCTGATTTAAAATGCAGGTAACAGCACTGAAAAGTGGGGGCGAGGCCGCGATAACACGATTGCGCCACCACACCACACCACCGCCCACTGACGCCACCACCATGCTACCTGCTGCACCGACCTGACAGCCAGAAAGTCGGCAAGTATGAATAAAACAGGAAAAAAGTTACTTACAGTACCAGCAAAATCATCAGAGGGTAAAAGAAGGGTTGGATTCCCCTGAAAATTCCATTACTAGTACTAGATAATATAACAAACATATAAATTATATAGGTGCTATGGTGTGACGATGCAGTGTTCTGTAAGTATTGTAGAATCAAGAAATTCTTTTTAAACACAAAGGAGAAAATAATACAAAAAAAATAAATAATTGTTGAAGAATATAATCACATTTCCATTGGGGATTAAAGCATATTTTTCATCAGACCCAATTGTACTTGCCTATCTGTATGGTGGGGTGTGGAAGAATTAATATACACCAAGTACAATTAGGGCATTTTAATATAGATGCAAACAGATGCAGATGGGATAAAAGATGCATACCATATTGACTTGGGAATGGATGATGATGATGACAGGTACTCCCACTAGTGAATTGCTTGTGATTGGCTGTTTGCGAACACTAACGCGCACGTGAGATTGAAAGTTGTTTTTGCTGTATTAGACAGGTTTTTGTTATTTAACGCTTGCTGCACACGGGAAGCAATCGGGAAGTCGACTGCCTAAATACCAGCAGCCGGCTTCCCGACTGTCTTATCCCGGCAAGGGTGAAATGCCGGGCGTCTAGATGTAGACGCCCGCATTTCCCCGATGCCGGGAGACCGGCGCCTGGCATCACGATCTTGTGATGCCGGGCGCCGCGGTGGGGAGGGTGAGGTTTAGGGCTCCCGGGGGGGACTTAGGGTTAGGCACCCCCCCGGGAGGGTTAGGGTTAGGCTAGTGGGAGGGAGGGTTAGGGTTAGGCACCCCTGGGGGGGACTTAGGGTTAGGCACCCCCCCGGGGGACTTAGGTTTAGGTAGCGGGGAAGGAGGTGGTTAGGGTTAGGCACTTGGGGGAGAAATTAGGGTTAGGCACCCCTAAGGAGGGTTAGGGTTAGGGGGGTTAGGTTAGTGGATACTTACCTATCCACGATCGGGATTTCCAGCACTGTTGGGCTTCCGCTGCTTCGCACTCAGCTCCTGTCGGGCTGCCGCTGACGGGAATCGAACCGCCGGTATTTCATACCCATTCCCTGCACACAAATGATATGTTTAACATATGGGACTGGGCCATGTCATGTCCCTGACAAAAAGCTTGCGCATATATTGCTGATGGCTTTCGGGGCACAGACTGAGCTTTGCATACAAGCAGAAATATGTACAGGCAGAAATACGGTATATCAGCGTGTAACTTTTACTTTGTAATTGTAAATTACGCTACTTTTGCATCAGCTTCTAGTTCCTCAATCAGGATGTGTGGTCACAAATCTTCTTCCAGTGTTAAAAGCCAGGGATTAGAGATGACGAAAATCATGCAAAAAATTACAGCGGATTCGCAGAGATCCCGTTGCACAGGTTTCATGCTCCACATTTGTTTTGTTATATTACAGCAGGGGGTCCAAGCAATGGCCCACGGGCTAAACACGGACCACCACCTACTGCAATTTGGCCCCCGGGTTTTAGCAGGGCCCCCGCTTTGTGAAACAGCTTAAAGCACCCTGCACTCCATACTGACCTAATGGAGGAGAGCAGCCAAGGAGGTTTTCGCTATTCCACCTCCTGGACTCTGGGGAGTGACTGGTGGGTTGGACCACTTACAGCACCGGATCTGAGAGTCACACCATCGAACTGTTTCCTGGTTCAGGTCCCGGCAGCCTATGCGCATGCTCGGCCGTTGGATGCGTCACCAGGGGGTGACGGAGAAGGTGAAAACATTTTTAATTAGTAGCCCATAGGCTACTATACAGTAATGCCCTCTTGAGATGGTGTTACCTATCGGGATCAAGGTTTGGGGGCTGCATTTGCAGACAAAAATGAAAGGACCGCAGCATATAGTACATCTGGGGAATATTTAATATTTGCGGGTACCTCCAAAAAGGGCTGTTTTGGGGGAATATGCTGCAAAAATGTAATGATAAATAGGCCCCTCTGGGCCTAATTGCAACAGAGAAGTGTGAATTGTAACAGCTAAATGGTGAGTAAAGCTAATATGGTGTTCATTTCTACTGGGGACAACACTATTCATGTTCCATGAGTACTTAATTAATATGATGAAAGCACTACAAACATAGCTAAAATATATAAGCCAATGCAGGAAGAAATGAGATATTAACTTGTTAGAATCCCAACAGATATAAATAAGTTATTAAAAACCATCCCGCTTAATGAGTGGAGAAAGCTCTTCTGTGCTGACACTGGACCTCATCCAGAGTCGGTCGTAAGCGGCCGCTCGGTCGTACGCATCCGATGTTTCCAAACCACTCATACGTACGGTTAGTTGTGCGCATGTGCGTACGAGACCTTGCGATCCAAAATGCTGTTGATCGTACACCTTACGAGCAGGAAGTGGCTTCCCGAGTTTATTGACATGAAAGGCCATTTGTGGGTGTTGACGGGGGTGGTGGTCTAAAAACGCAAGTGTTCCTCACCGTTTTGGGGGCATACATAAATTTCCTGCTACGACCGACATAGAAGGCCGGAAGTAGTAAAACGTCATTCTGCAAGCAGGTTAGAGGCCTGGCTGATCGTACAGCTTGAGGTTGGGTATGTGCTCTCTCAAGCACCAGAGTACAATCGATACTATCGAATGTGACTGATGTTATGTTTGATGTTTCTATTTTGTGCCACACAATGCAAGCAGCTAATAATCGTTTGTTGTTGCTAATAACACTGCTAATTGGCTTGTAATTGATTCAATTGCGTTTGCATTAGAGAATAATAAGAATAAATATATTTCATGGGGATGGCTTATTCTATGTGGTTTTCTTGTTAATTTTTTATGTCATTTGCACACAACACAAGCGGCCACAACCATCGGATAAAATTAACATACAGTGACTGACAACGATCGACTCGATCGCTAGCTGCTATCACTCGTTAGGTAGAGGAGGTGCTTTGTTCATGTATGGGCAGCACTTTGGTTGCGATCGCCCGGCCGTGCGATTGTTTTTTTTTCTGATTCTCGATCGTTAGGCATACGACCGAGCGGCCGCTTACGACGGACTCTCTATGAGGTCCACTGTCTGGCCAGCATAGGTATCTGTTGGAGAAGCAGGTCTTATGCTGGCCATACACCTTGAGATGAAACTCGCCATCTTACATTGCCATGCACTGTAAGTTAATTGGTCTGTCTGTCCAAAGGTGAGTTTATTTATTGCAGTATCCGGGCAGCAATTATTGCAACTTTTGGAATATTGAAAGAATTCCCAGGCCCGACAGGGATAATTCCTGCTCAGTCACGGCTACAGTGGCGTCACTATAGGGGTGCGGTGGCTGCAGGCCGCTCCGGATGTCACAATTAGAGAGGGTGACACCAACATGTTGACTCCTCCTCAGTGACAGGAGCTGGGTGCTGCAGTATGACATTATCCTACAGCACTCGGCTCCTGTCACAGAGCAGGAACCAGCAGTCAAGGCACAGTCTCTGGGGGACAGGACAGCCCAGTATCTTCGGGGATGCTGGGCACGCCCCCAGAGTGACAAGATAGGGTGTCCTGTGAGGCCACACCCCCATTATTAGTATAAGCCACAACCCCTTTTCGGGAACTTACACCCGGTGACACCTCTGCACAGCTATACAATTATTGGCCCTATCACATGATAATTGGCCTTTACACAGACAAAAACAAGGAGTATTGTAAAATATTACTCGCATTTGTCTGTAAACAAAATAATGAAGAATTATCTGTGGAATACTTGTATAGATGACAACTTTGTTTTGATTAGCATTCAGGATAGAATCATGCTGCTAATACAGTCCCGCAGGCAGTTGAAGAAAACTTTGTAAATTGTCTAGATCCCATATTGACACAGCTCAAAACCATTGCTGTGGGCTGTAAAAATCTACCTGAACTGGTTAGCATAAACAATTAATTACTGCTCAGCTTCACATGAGAAAAAGAAATCTGATACATAAGCTAAACTCATGTTATTTTAAATACAGCAAACTATAATTAGAAAGAAGCAGAAATTATAGAGGTTCACAAGGGTGTGAATACCCTACCAAGGTAGAATAGAGTTTATGTTTTGAGGCTCAACGTCTAGGCTTAAATCTATTGTGTAAGACAAATTAACAAAGAAATGTCACGCCTGAGGGTTGGGAGGCTGAAGAGTAAATTTGAGAGGCGTGAAGGAACTTAAATGGATTGAACCAGGACTTCCTCATGCATTGAGGAGGTAGAGATACAGCAGTGGATGATGTTGATGAACTTGATCAGTTTGGAACCAATGTTGAAGAATTGATTAACTTAATTGATATGAGTCCAATGTTGATCAATTGATGAACTTGATTGGTCGGGAGCGATGTTCATGAATTTAACTTAATTGGTAAGCTTCCAATGTTGATGAATTGATGAACTTGATCGGTTGGGACCGATATTGATGAATTGAAGAACTTTAATTGATAAGAATCCGATGTTGGAGGCATGCGATGGGACCGTTGGTTGGAGATATCGTCTGGAACCGATGGAGGATATAAAAACAATTCTCAGTGGTAAACCAGACTGGTATGCAAGATGGAATAGGAGACTTGTTTACCAGATATAGGAACTGGATATATCAGATTGGGGGCCTGATACACTACCAAACACAACTGCGATTACATATGCAATCGGCTTATTGTTGCGTTCACCTCGTGTGTATACATCACAGTGCGTGTACCGGTCACTGCAGTGACTATGCAGACCCGTGGCAGAGTGATTGACCGGAAGTGCCATTTGGGTGGTGACAGGGGGGTGGTCGGAGAATTGCAGGCATGCCAGGGCATTCGAGGCCTGCATAAATGAGCCACTGTGAAGGATCCCCAGGTATTGGATGTTGCGAGCAGCTGGTCTGGGAGCAGCACTCTGAGTGGAGGAAGAGTGTCAGGTGACAGAGTCCAACATGTCTGCGCCCACACTGTGGTTTAGGAGGGAACTCTGACTTGCAGCTTGTGTGCCATAATGCTGAGAAGACAAGCTGTGAGCAAGGAGCTGTGGAGAGCTATCTCCATGCTCAGTGATGGGACACTGAGTGGATGGGGCAGGAGCTGCACAGACTGGCCTCAGTACCAGCCGGGAGCGATGTGCAGCTTGAGCGGACCTCTGTGCTATCTGGGAGTGATGCACATCATGAGCAGACCTCAGCTCTAGCATGGACAGGCACCGGAAATGTAAGAAAGTGGTTTTTGAGGGCCAGAGTGTGACAGCACCCCTCCTTCATGGGTGGCCTTAGGCTTATGTGGAAACTTGGCATGACACACTTGTATCAACTGAGGAGGATGGACATCAGAGGCAAAAGTCCAAGAATGTTCTTCTGGGCTGTAGCCTTTCCAGTCAATTAGGTATTGAAGACATCCATAACGGATTCTAGAGTCCAGAATCTTTGCCACTTCATATTTGACTTCATAATTAGTCTGGACTTTGAATGCCTTTGGAAGTGCTGAATGAAATCAGTTGAGTAAGAGTGGTTTCAATAAAGGAATATTGAAGAAATTTGGTATCCTCAGGAATTGAGGTAGCTTGAGTTTGAATGAAACCGGGTTGATAACATGCTAAATGGTTAATGGCCCAATTTAGCGGGGCACAAATTTCATGGATGGAACTCTTAACCTCAGGTTTTGTGTAGAGAGCGAAACTTAGTCTCCTTGCTTGAGACTGGGGACTGTTCTCTTCCTGTCAGCGAACTTCTTGTACTGCTCAGAAGCCTTCACAAGGGAGAAGCACATCTCTTTCCAAATCTTAGAAAAGTGCTGCATGGTGCAGTCAGCAGCTGGAACCTGTGAAGCAGGAAGAGGCTGACATTCAGGAACATAAAAAGGCATAAAAGGGTGTGGAACCAGATGAAGAATGGTACTGATTGTTGTGACAAAATTTCACCCAAGGAAGCAGTTTAGCCCAGTTGCAATGAGAGGAGGATACTTATAAGAAAAAAAGACTCCAAATCTTGGTAGCTCCTTTTCTGTCTGGCCATTAGACTGGGGGTGGTAGAGAAATTGAGCTTGACTTGAAGTGAAAAGCACAATGAAAGACAAAACTTGGCAACAAACCACTTCCCAGTCAGAGATGATTTCCAGAAGTAGTCCACAGAGTCTGAAGATTTCTTGTATGAATAATTGAGCCAACTTTGGAGCAGATGGGAGACCGATGAGGGGTATGAGCCATCTTGGTGAACCGGTTGTAACAATTCCTGGAAGGAATGACCAAGGTATGTAGAGTAACTAATGACAGCCTTGAGGGCTGGTTGTGGCCTTTATAGTCGTGGCCAAGGGACTGATGTTGTGAAGCAACCTTTGGGCTGTTGGAGCAGCCTTGGGGGCTGATTGTGGCCTTTATAGTCATGGCCAAGGGACTAATGGAGTGAAGCAGCCTTTGGGCTGTTGCAGCAGCCTTGAGGGCTGATAGTGACCTGGGGCCCCAGGAACATTGCAGCCTTTGGGTTGATGGGACTCTGGAGAGGTAGGCAACAGAGAACATGGGGCTGCTACCAGTGCTGCCAGGATGACACTGCCATCAGTGTGCTGGATTGCGCACCTGGAACACAGAGCTGCTACCAGTGCCGTCGGGATGACACTGGCGACTGTGTGCTGAATTGCACACCAGGAACGCAGAGCTGCTACCAGTTCCACTGGGATGACACTGGCGACGGTGTGCTAGATTGCGCACCTGGAACGCAGAGCTGCTACCAGCGCCACCGGGATGACACTGGTGACGGTGTGCTAGATTGCACACCTGGAACGCAGAGCTGCTACCAGCGCCACCGGGATGACACTGGCAACGGTGTGCCAGGTTGCGCACCTGGAACGCAGAGTAGCTATCAGTGCCCCCGGGATGACACTGGCGATGGTGTGCTAGATTGCGCACCTGGAATGCAGAGCTGCTACCAGCGCTGCTGGGATGACACTGGCGACGGTATGCTAGATTGTGCATCTGGAACACTGCGAGTGGTGCCGCTGGGTTGACACAAACCACTGGGGTAGAAAGCGCTCCGTGCTGCCCAGATGGTACAAGCAGCGCATGTGGACGAGATGCAGGTAGAGCCGCCTGGATAGAATAAACAGTACACACGAAACAGTGCTAGACTGACACAGGAACTCGACTGACAAGCAGGAGACAGGAACCGGAAGTACGAAGAAACTTCTATCACCAGCATGAAATGATGGACTGGCTGGGTTTTAGGAGCACGCCCAACTCAGAGCAAGCCTCCCTTAATGATGCAGCTGTGTTGTGCACAAACAGGAGAATTAATTAGCGTGCACCTGACATTGCTCACAGACAGGCAGTAATTAATGCAATGCCTCAGGCTGGAATCTGCAAACAAAAAGATCTTCCTAACCGCAGATCCTGACAGTAACCCCCCCCCTTGATGAGGGGTTAAGGAACCCCTAGCCCCAGGTTTTTCCGGAGAATCTTGAAAAAAGTTTCTTACTAATGCAGGAACATTCAAAGATCTTATAGGCACCCAAGAGCGTTCTTCTGGCCCATACACCTTCCAATGGACCAGGAACTGAAGGGCTCCTCGTGAGAGTCTGGAGTGCAGAATTTTCTCCACCACAAACTCATGATGTCCTTGGACAAGGACGGGTGGAGGTCTTGTTGGCCATCGAGAGCTGTACCTGAGGAAAGAGGACACCGGTTTGAGTAAGGAGCAATGAAATGTATTGTTAATCCTCAGGTTAGTAGGCAGCTTCAGACAGAAGGCCACAGGATTGATTTAAGAGATAATCCTAAATAACCCAATAAACCTGAGACCCAATTTCTGCGACTGCTAATGGATATTGATATTTATTGAGGACAGCCACACCAAATCTCCCACTTTGAAGTTGCATGGTCGTCGATGCTTATCCGCCCAAGTTTTGGGCACGATAGGATGCTTTAATCAGACATTGGCAAACTTTTTTCCAAACTGACTGTAATCTTGCAACAGATGTGGAGGATGAGATACCAGTTGAAACTGCCTCAAAGGAGTTCGCTCTAGGGTGCAGCCAGAGTTGCAGAAAAAAGGTGAACAGATGATGAGGAGTGACAGGAATTATTGAAAGCAAACTCTGCCATAGGAAGAAGAGATACCCAGTCATTCTGGTACTTGGAGACAAAGAACCGGAGATACTGCTCCAACGACTGGTTCACCTGTTCCGTCTGCCCGTTAGATTGTGGATGGTAACCGGATGAGAGGCTCATGTTGATACCCAAGGCTGAGCAGAAATTCTTCCAAAACTGTGCCACAAACTGTGTCCGTCGGTCGGAAACGATATCAGTCGGTAAGCCATGGAGTCTGAAAAAGTGGAGAACAAATAATGAAGATAATTCTTTAGCAGAGGGCAGTTTGGTGAGTGGAACAAAATGAACCATTTTGCTAAACCGGTCAACAATTGTCCAGATAACAGAGCAACGGGAAGATGGTAGCTCCACGATGAAGTCCATGGCAATATGGGTCCATGGCTTGGTAGGAAGAGGAAGCAGGAGCCCGGGAGGAGCTGTGTGAGGAGACTTGTTGAGAGCACAGACATCACAAGCCAATACAAACTCCCGAACATCTTGACCCATAGACTGCCACAAAACAGAATGAGATAGCAACTCTGTAGTTTTTGCAATGCCTGGATGTCTCGATGGTTTCGAAGAAGCACTGCTTTCCAAAACCTTTCCGGAACAAACAAGACCCCTGGAGGCATTTCTGCAGGAGCTTCAGACTGGCAGGTACAAATGAGATCCGCAAGATCTGTAGTCACAGCAAAATGAATGTTGGAGGTAGGGATGATGGTTTCTTCCAGGACCGTGAGCGATTGGAACGGTTGAAAACTGCGGGACAGTGCATCTGCCTTTAAATTCTTGGAGCCAGGCCGAAATGAGATGACAATTAAAATGAGTGAAAATAATGCCCACCGTGCCTGGCGTTCAATCTCGTGGCGGTCACAATATAGGAAAGATTTTTGTGATCGGTGAGCACTGTGACGACATAATTTGCTCCTTCCAGCCAGTGCCTCCAATCCTCAAATGCCCACTTGATGGCCAAAAGCTCACAATTCCCTACATTGTAATTCCTCTCTGCAGAGGCGAATTTCCAGGAGAAATAAGCGCAGGGATGGAGTTTGCCATTGTCAGGATCCCTCTGTGACAATACAGCCCCTACACGGATCTCTGAGGTGTCTACCTTGACAATAAATAGAAGTTCTGGGTTAGGATGCCGAAAAACTGGAGCGGAGGTAAAGGCAGTTTTTAAGGAGTCAAAAGCTTGAAGAGCTTTAGCTGGCCAGTTCGCCACATCAGCTCCTTTCTTAGTAAGCTCCATAATGGGCGAAACTATGGACGAGAAGGAATGAATGAATCTTCTATAATAATTGGCAAAGCCAAGGAAGCATTGTATTGCTTTAAGATTGGTGGGCTGAACCCAATCCAAGATGGCCTTAACTTTGCTCGGATCCCTCGAGAATCCCTGAGAGGAGATAATATATCCCAGGAATGACACCTCTTGAATTTCGAAGTCACACTTCTCCGGTTTCGCATACAAGTTGTTTTCCAGGAGTTTGAGCAAGACCAGTCTCACGTGTTTGCGGTGTTCCTCCAGGAAGCTGGGATAAATTAAAATATTGTCGAAGTAGACCACTGCAAGTACCCCGAGATACTCCCTCAACACATCATTGATGAAGTCCTGGAAGACAGCTGGGGCATTAGAGAGGCCGAACTGCATCACTAGGTATTCGTAATGATCGTAATGATCAGAAGCTGTTTTCCACTTGTCACCTTCTCTAATGCGGACCAGATTATATGCGCCTCTGAGATCTGTCTTGGAGAAGATGGAAGCCCCCCGAAGCTGATCAAACAACACAGAAATCAAGGGCAAAGGATAGGAATTCTTCACTGTGATGTTATTTAGTCCTCGAAAATCTATGCACGGTTGAAGAGAGCCATCCTTCTGCTGCACAAGAAAGATGCCCGCTCCAACGGTGACTTGGAAGGCCAAATGAAGCATTTCTCCAATGCATTCTGAATATATTCTTCCATACCCTTGCTCTCAGGAATAGATAGAGCATAAAGTCTGCCTTTGGGAAGTTTTGCTCCAGGAAAGAGGTCAATAGCGCAATCATAGGAGCGGTGAGGTGGAAGGGTATCTGCCTATTTTTTAGAAAAAACCTCTGCCAAGTCCTGATAAGGAGCTGGAATCCTAGAAGCCGATTTGTGTTGAACGGCAGCAGCTAGATGGAGGTAGCGTGATGCAGGTAGAGGAACAGGTCTCACTCCACTGAAGAATTTCTCCAGTACACCAATTAATTACAGGATTATGTCTTCTGAGCCAGGGAAAACCTAGTACTAATAGGGCCAGTGGACACTGAAGCAACAAAAATGTGAACTCCTCATAATGTAGCGCTCCAATGGATAACTGGACTGCAGATGCTTGAGAGACCACAATAACTCTGGAGTGTTCTTCACCATTAAGCTCCACTACAGAGAGAGGTTGTATAAGAGGTTTGGATGTCAGTCCCAAAGAGTCAAAGAAAGAGATATCCATAAAATTTCCTGCTGCACCGCTGTCTAGAAATGCCGGAACTGAAACATGCCGGAATTGAAACATGACCATCTTTTCCATATTTTCCTTGAATTATTGTGGAAATTAGGACTGAATTTGTAGCCCTCCTAAAACACCTAGACCTTGCCTTTTCCTGACTTAACTGGACAATTCAGGGTTGTATGCCCTTTCCCTCCACAATATAGGCAGAGGCCCTGGGAGCATCCTCTACGTTTCTCCTCAGCGGAGAGCTGATTGGCACCCAACTGCATGGGTTCTCCAGAATCCGGAGGAGTTACCCAAATTGGAGACCGAGGAACAGGTGTTGGAAGCTCCAGCTTCATTCTTCGTTCACGGATGTGGCGATCTGTGCTTATAGCAAGATGCATAAGGTCATCCAAAGTCTCCGGAACAGTATGCTGGACAGAGATATCTTTTATTTGATCAGAAAGACCAAGGCGGAATTGACTCTGAAGTGCAGGGTCGTTCCATCCTGAGTCATTCGCCCACTTATGGAATTCCGTACAATAGTCTTCTGCAGCTCTTTGATTTTGTGACAGAGCCCGAAGTTTTGACTCTGCTAATGCTGCCTTATCTGGGTCATCATAGAGAAGGCCCAGCGCAGCAAAAAAGCATCCACTGTCTGAAGAGCACTGTGAGCCGGAGTCAGACCAAAGGCCTAGGTCTGAGGGTCACCTTGAAGCAAGAAAATGATAATACCTACTCGTTGAATCTCAGACCCACAAGTTCCAGGCCGAAGCCTAAAGTACAGTTTGCAACTTTCTCGAAAATTAAGAAACTCCTTACGGTTACCAGAAAATCGATCCAGCAGATTAAGTTTAGGCTCTGGGGGCTGAACTGGAGCAGAAACTGAAGTTGGGGGTGGATCTGCCCGTGTTTCCTCCACCCAGAGGGATATCTCTTGGATTTTTTTGTGTCAGGACTTGTATTTGGGCCGCCAGAATTTGAGCTGGATTCTGATCGGGATCCATGATTGCAACCTGTATGGCCGGTGATAATGTAACGATTCCTGGAAGGAATCACCAAGCTATGTAGAGTAACTGACGACAGCCTTGAGGGCTGGTTGTGGCCTTTATAGTCGTAGCCAAGGGACTGATGTTGTGAAGCAGCCTTTGGGCTGTTGAAGCAGCCTTTGGGGCTGATTGTGGCCTTTATAGTCATGGCCAAGGGACTAATGGAGTGAAGCAGCCTTTGAGCTGTTGCAGCAGCATTGAGGGCTGATAGTGACCTGGGGCCCCAGGACCGTTGCAGCCTTTGGGCTAATGGGACTCAGAAGAGGTAGGCAACAGAGAAAGTTGGGCTGCTACCGGTGCCCCTGGGATGACACTGGCATCGGTGTGCTGGAATGCGCACCAGGAATGCAGAGCTGCTACCAGTGCCGTCGGGATGACACTGGCGATGGTGTGCTAGATTGCGCACCTGGAACGCAGAGCTGCTACCAGTGTCGCCGGGATGACACTGGCGACGGTGTGCTAGATTGTGCCCCTGGAACGCAGAACTACTACCATCGCCACCGGGATGCCACTGGCGACAGTGTGCTTGATTGCGTACCTGGAACACAGTGCTGCTACCAGCGCCGCCGGGATGACACTGGCGATGGTGTGCCAGGTTGCGCACCTGGAACACAGAGTAGCTACCAGTGCTGCCGGGATGACACTGGTGACAGTGTGCTAGATTGTGCATCTGGAATGATAAACTGCGAGTGGTGCCGCCGGGTTGACACAAACCACCGGATGGTGACAGACGCTTCTGGGGTAGGAAGCGCTGTGCTGCCCAGATGGTACAAGCAGCGCATGTGGACGACATGCAGGTGGAGCCGCCTGGATGGAATAAACGGTACACACTAAACACAGCTAGACTGACACAGGAGCTTGACTGACAAGCAGGAGACAGAAGTACGAAGAAACTTCTATTATCGCCATGGAATGATGGACTGGCTGGGTTTTAACAGGAGCAGTCCCAAATCAGAGCAAGCCTCCCTTAACGATGCAGCTGTTTTGTGCACAAACACGAGAATTAATTAGCGTGCACCTGACATTGCTCACAGACAGGCAGTAATTTAATGCAATGCCTCAGGTTGGAATCTGCAAACAAAAAGATCTTTCTAACCGCAGATCCTGACACTGGTCAACTACCACCCAGATGGTGTTGAATTTGTTTGAAACCAGGAATTCGGTAATGAAGTCCATCAATAGATGGGACGATGGTTGATGTGGACCAGAGAGGGGAAGTATCTGCCCAGCTTAAGACTGTCGAGGTGCTTTATGCTGGGCGCACTTTTTACAAGAAGAAATGAAGTCCTGGACGTCTGTTCTGAGAGAGGGCCATCAGTAAGACCTGGAAATTAACTTGAAGGTCTTTTGTAGGTCTACATGACCTGCAAAGTGGGAAGCATGAACCGAAAGTAGCATTTTCTTGCATAATGTGGGCTGGACAAGAGTTTTCCAAACAGGTGGTGAGGATTCTATCCAACTGCACATAAAGCTACTGGATCAATGATGAGATGCTTCTCAGTGGATGTGGTCTCATTTTCTTGCTCCATGGAGTGAGAGAGGGCATTAGCCTTATAGTTGTGGACCCCTGGACGTAAAGACAATTTGAAGTTAAATCGCTGCTTGCCTCAGATTCACACAATGGGACAACTTAAGATGGTCTGTGAGAACGGAAATGAAATGCACAGCTTCTACCAAAAAATAGTGCCACGCCTCCAAGGCTAACTTAATAGCAAGAAGTTATTGTTCCCCAATAGAGTATCCCACTCAGCTGGAGTGATTTTTTGGAGAAAAATCCACAGGAGAGCATAGCCCCAACTACTTGGGAAGAAACATCCACTTCCAAGATTAATGGCTGTGTGACAGGTTGACGAAGAACAGGGGCTGAAATTACATTCTGTTTGATTTTTTGGAAGGCTACCTTTGCTTCCTCTGACCATTGGGATGGATTGGCACCCTTCTGGGTGAGAGCGGTAATTGGTGCATTGATGGTGGAAAAATTCTTTATGAATTTGTGATAAAAGATTGCACACCCAAGGAAGGGCTGAACAGTCTTGAGAGTATTAGAAAGTGTCCATTCCTGAATTGCTTGGAGTTTTTCTGGATCCATTTTGAGACCAGAACCTGAAATGATATACCCAAGGAGGGGAATAGACTTGACCTTGAAGACACACTTCTCCAATTTGCAGTAGAGATTACTTCAATGGAGAAGTGTCAGAACCTCCTTTACTTGCCGGCAATGTTCTTCCAGATCATTGGCGAATATGAGAATATCGTCAAGACACTGTAGACATCAACAGATCGCGGAAGATCTAATTGACATAGTGCTTGAATACTGTGGGAGCATTGCTGAAACCAAAGGGCACAACAAGGTATTCATAGTGACCATTGCGGGTGTTAACTGCAGTCTTCCACTCGTCTCCTTCCAAAATTCGTATGAGATTATATGCTCCTCAAAAGTCCAATTTGGTAAAGATGGTGGCTCCACTAACTCAGTCACAAAGCTCTGTGATCAGAGGGAGAGGATAGCAGTTTTTAATGGTGATGTCATTCAGTCCCCTGTAGTCTATGCAGGGGCGCAGACCTCCATTGCTTTTTTTACGAAAAAGAAGCCCGCACCAGCGGGAGAGGGGGACGGGAGCATGACCCCTTGTTCCAAATTCTCTTGGATATTGTCAGTCTTGGCCTTTGTTTCTGGGAGCAATAGCGGATATTTTTGCCCTCTGGAAAGAGATTTCCTAGGGATTAATTCAATTGGACAATCCCATTTACAGTGAGGAGGAAGCATATCAGCATCAGCTTTACTGAAAACATCAGTGAATTCCTGAAAAGGAGATGGAGGAATATCCATATAAGACGGTACTGCAGAGCATACTGGAAGAACTTTTTGGAGACCAGAACTGAAACAGGATGATCCCCAGTCGGTAATTCCTGGTCACTAGCTAAGCTGTGGGTTACCACCCACAGCTTTAGCGACAGCTTTAGCGGTAGTACATTAGTGCTAAACTTCTGTTACTTGTCAAGGTCATAATAGCAAAACCGGTGAAAAAGATAGAAAAAGAACTACACAGAAAAATCCCCCCTCCTAAAACACAAACACACAAATGTAAAGAAATTATGTACTTTTGAATATGAAGCTTAGCCATGTGCAAAGGAGTATACCATTACATTTAGTAAATTGTTGCTAAAAGAGGTGTATTCCTCAGTTTAGTATTTCACTCTCTATTGTGACAGGCACAACCTTTACAGGAAATAATTCAAAAGAAATATGCAAAGCTTTAAGAAGTCAGCAGAAATTGCAGTGCCATAATGATCTGCAGGCATAAGTTGAATTAAAAATATGTAGTTTTCAGAAATAAGATTACAGTACAAACGTGTGCTTCTGCTGATGTTATAATGAGGTCTACCACCCATAGAAGACTTGCAGTAGGCCCTTACATTGTATGAGCCTGCTTTCATCACCACTTGCTGCTTCTCACAGCTCAGTCACAAACACTTAACTTGTAAATTGTTCATCTGATGAAATGTGTTAAAGCTCTTATATACAAGACAGATGTGTGACACGCCATTCAGCCTGAAGATTTGGTCTACATAATACACTTGTAAATATCATAGATGTGAGCAGACCGATGTGTTTTGGCTTTGGCAAAAACACCCTCAATTGTTTTTGTTTTGGATCTAGTTTTCAAAAATTTATAATCAAACAGCAAATCAAAGGCCTCAGGCCAGTACAGGCATTTGGAGTACTATTCAGTGGAAGGCAAAGCGTTATATTAGTTTCTAGTGCCCTTCAAATGGATGGTAAGTGTTTTTCACCTAGAAACAAGGGCTTCTTCAGGTGTGGGGAATGTAAAATGTGCAGGGCATGTTATAATTCCAACTCAAAAATGACAGAATTTACCATTCAAGATTGCACAGTCCAAATTAAGGACTTTATCACATGTAATACAGATTATGTGGTTTATGGCATCATATGCACATGTGATCTCATGTACGGTGGAAAAACTAAGAGACAAGTAAAAATTAGATGGGCAGAACATGTCCGCAATATTATTAAGGGTAATGATAATCATCCGTTTTCATTACATTTTAAAGAGAAACATGACCAATCAGTTAAGGGGTTAAAAAGCTTTTTGGGGTAGCCTGGATAAAAAACAATTGGAGAACCAGAGATAGAGATATCAGATTGGCAAAAACAGAGATGAAGTACATCTATGATCTTAATACTTTAAAACCCAAAGGTCTCAACAACGATTTTGAGGTTAGATGGTTTATGTGATATTGTTCTAATATTTGTTTTTTAGATTATTGTAGTTTTCTTTTATGTATATATTTATTCATTCATTGTAACAAGATGTTAATCGGGTAACTTCATACATTGCAGTCAGCTCAGGTGGAACGCATTGTTTGCATTACATACTATATCCTGGTTGTCATTGTGCCTGTGAGGGTCCGATCATGTGACTCGGACTTCACACGTGGTGACGGCGTCCGGAGTGGATACTGTGATGTCGCATGTCTGTAGCCCAAAGTCGAGCTCCTGCGATGTGAAAGCAGGTGATTAATACCACCTGTAGCCCTCGTGGAGCGGGTGTCTTCTGGGTCTCATGACCTGAGCATGTGTCTCATTATTACCACCACTCATTGGCTTATGAGTTATGGTTGCCAAGCAACCAGGGCTTATTAAGCCTTCACTATGCCTAGATGGGCTGTTTCACCACAAGCCTAATGGCGGAGCTGACATTTGTGCATGGTGAATCACAAGGAGTGGTGAGTCACTTTGGATAATTGGTTATTCACTATTTTCTGGTATATGCAGACAATTTTAACCAGTTTGATACCAAAGGTTTTTTAATTAGCTGGATATTAAAAGTTTTTTTCTTGTTTTAGTTCATTGACATTTACACTCCACATGACAAAGATGCCGCAGTGCGTTGAAACGCGTAGAAAGGAGGGTTTTTTATTGTGGTTTGTTTGCGGCCAGTACATCCATATTATACTGAATTTACCCGGGTATAATCTTCAGTAACCTACATCTATTTGGTACGGCTGTCTACTTACCTCTGTTTTTACCATTTGTTTTGAATAAATTTACCTGTGGTTCATACTACAAGTGTATTTCTTTTTTAATTTTTTATTGAGAACATATGGATTTCATTTATCTCCTTTATTTTGATGGTCGAATGAGGACCTAAATAAACTGCTACATGCTTTACACCAGCTGATTAGAAGTAAGCATACGTGTAAGAATTCTGTACGTCTTATACTCTCACGAGTTTGGTGGTTTTGGGACTTGAAGATTTCCTTTGGAGCCTTTCTGAAGTGTCACCCTTGTGGAGAGGATCCTTTTTCATCACATTTCCATTTCTCAGCACCACTTTAATGATTGAACTTTTATATCATTGACTCTATTACACCATTGTGGCATTTTTTGTATTTTTCATTTATATATATGAGAGCGGTTCCATCATTGGAGGAAAAAAGACCACCATATATTATCTAAGTTGAACAAGTTTGGAGCACAAGTGAGGTTGGTTGTTTTTTTTCCTTTGTCCTAATATTTGTTATAAGATTGGTTACTTATTATTTACCGACCTTTGCTGCTCCAAGTGCAGCACCATTGGTTTGAATATCACTTTGCATAGTTATATTAGTAACACTAGTATAAGGAAAAGCAAAAAAGGAAACATGGAAAAAATGTTAAACCAAGCTTCCAAATGTGAGTTTTCAAATGCAAACTGAATCCAAACAGCAATCACGGGCCTCAGAGCAGTACAGGTGATTGCTGATAGAATAAAGTCTAGTTGAAGCTAGATCACCATCAAACTTACTCCAAACAGTAAATCACAGATCCAAGACCTGTACAGTTTTTTGTAGGCAGAATATTTAGTTGAAGGTAAAGCATGTATTTACTATAAGGAAAAGTAAATCAGAAACATAGAACAGATTATTAAAAACCAAGCTTCCGAATATGAGCTTTCAAATGCAAAGTAAGCAATGGTCACCAGAAGCTACACAAGTATTACAGTACTTGCTATATTAGTGGGGTCTGATGTGTCTATCACAGCTCAGGTTGCAATCAATGTTACATACTCTATCTGTGAAGAAGCTGCAGGAAACAGGGCCTATATGCCTGAATGAGAAGCTGGTGATGGATGGTCTTGCAAGATACAGAACATCAACTCCTGTGACAAGTGGCTGTCCACAATGAGATATATGCTCTTGCTGTGACCTCCAGAAGAGAGTTGAGAAGCTGATACTTTAACAGCTACTCTAAAGGAGGAAAAGCTGAAATAAGCAATTTGGACGATGTTTACTCATCATAGACAATGGGGGGAATATAAAACAGAGTCTCATTACCAGAGGGCCCCAATTAGTATTTCCATAAATTTGGTTTGGCTGAGTTAATCTGCTGACTTCTTTATTCTCCATAATGGTTTACATGTATTTATACTGTCACTATCACTATTCACATTTATTGTACAATGCATAGTGGTGATAATCACATGGAGACTTGTAACCTTGTTTTCATGAGGGCAGAATTTTGCTTTATATTAATATAATTTTATTTCAGAGCCAAAACTCTCAAACACACACAAACTTGGCAAAGTATAATAGTGAAAAGTGGTGCACAATTGAATTGTCCTTTTGCCCTCCCACCCTTATCTTGTATAATAAAAAAGGACATGCACAGTTTAGCAAATTAAGCACTTCAGTGACAGGGACTGACACATTTGTGGCTGAAGTGCTTGGTTTGTTTAGGCCCCCACAAAAGAAAACATTTTGGTGGGTTGGTTAAACAAAGCTACAAATAGGCTTAAGGCTAACAATGTTAATCATCTTCAAATTTCAAGATATCATCATCACCCTCATCACTGTTGTTAATATAATATTCACACAATATGAGTTCATCACCAATGGAATACACCATTAAAGTCTGTTTGTAATTGGCAGTAAAGGTATTCCTCATAGAATTTGTAGTTCATTTTGATGAATATGCTTTCTGTGTACACATTGGAGGGTGGGCAGCTAAGGTACTCCATATCTAGTTTGTACAAATGGCTTCATATTGTGTTTTTCCTTTATTCAAAAGGACTGTGTAAGATGCTAATTTGTACATTATCTTTAAAGTAATCCTCCTTTCTGTTGATGCTTACTGTATCAGATTGACTCACGCTAGAAGTGTCAATATATGTGGGCATTTTTTTTAAGCCCAACAGATATTATTATGTTTCTCTCTGGTGCGCTGATTTTATTCATCAACACCAATGGGTCTCTTGGAAAAGGTAAGCTTTTTCCTGACAGTAGCTGGAGGTGTTGTATCATGTGCAACTTGAACTGTCAACTAGCTCACAAGGAGCTCTTTGCATCTCTTAATCTGTGTCAGTTGGAAAGAAAGACATTACATATAATTTAAACCTAGGATTAAGCATGGTTGCCAAAATGTAGTGATCCAATTGTAAGATGTTGCGCACCCTTTGGTTCTGGCAAAGTGAATAAAGAAGTGCTAAAAGTCCAAAAAATTGCTTAATTTCATATCCTCCTTCAGATTCTCTAGCTGCTATTCCAGTAGTTTAATTAAGGGCTTACTCTGGCTGGCAGTGTCTG
This sequence comes from Taudactylus pleione, assembly GCA_031769625.1. Taxonomy (NCBI): domain Eukaryota; kingdom Metazoa; phylum Chordata; class Amphibia; order Anura; family Myobatrachidae; genus Taudactylus; species Taudactylus pleione. The sequence continues at coordinate 22,584,740 of JAUIMM010000128.1, forward strand.
AAATCACTTCATTGGTAAGAATTTCAAATGCTTTCAGCTGCTTGCATAAAATCAAGAGTATTCTCCAGGGTGCTGCAGAATGGTGGTAACATGACCCCCCCCCCCCCCCCCCCCATGCAGCATCTCCTGAATGGGCCTGTTATTTTTTAAGAAATTCAAATCCACCAAGATTATTGTGTGTTTAAAACATGGTATGCATTCAAATTCACCCAGTTGTAATGCTCATACAACGTTACTTGTATTATCGAAAGTTGCAAATCCTGAGGAGAGTCTTAGCATTGTAAGCCATTTTGCTATCACATCCCTAAGTTTTTCCAACAGATTGACACAAGTAGCTTCTTAGTGAAGCCAGTGATAGGGAGAGTAGCCTGCCACTGAATGAGCTGGCATTGTGTGTTAGATATTGATAGGCGATACATCCACCCAGTGGGCTGTCACATTCATGTAATCTTTAATTTGAACAGTAATATCTGTAGTTATGTGGATAGTCAATACAATGGCATTTTCTAAGCAAATAATAACTTTTTGTTCAACATCCTGGTACAGTTGAGGAATTGATGTTCTAGTAAAATAGAATTAAGATGGAATTTGGACACATGACCTCAACTAATCGGCTAAAACCAGATTAATTGATGGTGGATATTGTATGCAGATCTAATGCTAACATAGCAATCATGGATCCAGTGATGCGCTGTGCAACAGGATGGCGGCTGTTATACTTGGTTGTCTTGCAAATTATTTTTTCATAGACAATTGTGTGAAACTACTAGTCTTCATTGTCACTCTCTGTGATGAAGATTCACCTCCCAGCAGCAGCAGCCATAGCGTTCAAGGCTTTTTCTTCAGAATGCATTAATCAGTTAGCCTTAGCACACAGAAAATCTATCTCCAAACCGCTAATGGGAAAGTTGATGATTAAGGCATTGGCATGGAGATTCAATGTGCTAGGATCTACCCTTGCTGCTGGTAACTGATCCTGGACTGCTTGTTATATGATTTTCCAGATTTCAATAAACCACTTGAATGAACTCACTGCAAATGATGTGACAGGGAGGAAGTGCCTAGATGGTTAAAGTCCCACAGGAGCCTGCAGTGGCACAGCATTTGGCATACAGTCATGCTCGATCTGTTACATCCATCACTTGTGGGTGGAGTGTCTTGAAGGGGAGCTCCATCTTGGGATTAATTATAGTGATTCCTAGTAAAAGTAGAAAGTGTCCAAAATGCAGAGCCACCTCTACCAGGGGCTGCAGGTGGTAATGCAGGTCAGTGGAATCAATGGATTTCGTCCCATCTTATATTTAGTGATGCACTGTTGTGTTGGTAAACCTAAGGCAATAACCACCAATCTATGGGTGGTATTCAATTGTTTTCATGGTCCCGATCGCCCGTCTAATGTGATGGGAGATCATGGGCCGCTATTCAATTGTTACTGCTTTTCGTGCTGATCACGCCCAAAGTGGTTGGGTTTACCCACATAAATCGGCTACCCCCGACCAAAGTGCTGGGTGCGATCATGAAATGTGCCATTTGGGCACCCAAACAGGTCACTTTTTGCCCATTTCAGCTCACACACCCCTGGGGCTGCGAGCTGAAATGGAGCGCTGGCAGCTGATTGCGCCTGACAGGAGCAACAATTGAATAGCGCCATCAGATGCAAAGGGGGCTGGAAACAATTGAATTCCGCCCTTAGAGACCCATTTATCAATGAGTTTTATCATTCACAACAAGTTATAAAACTCGTTGCATATGATAAATGGTGCTCCAGCCAACCAGCCTTCAAATGTCAATTTTCAAACAGATTACAGTTAGGAGCTGATTGGCTGGAGCACCATTATCATATGCAATGAGTTTTATCACTCATTGTGAATGATAACACTCATTGATAAATGAGGTCCTAAGATAACACTTATTGACCATGGTATTATTCCCTAGTTGTAAAACCTGCCACTATTCTTGATGCCAGAGAAAAGCTAAAAGGCTTAAGTACTTGAACTATAAAAGTGTATGGACTTGGCTACTATGAGCAGTAATAGCTGGGTGGCAATACACCAATACACCATGAGCTTGTAACTCTCTGAGTGGTGTGAGGATAAAGTACAAATGAACATGACATTGAGTCCTTTGCTCTGCCTAAACAATATAGGGCCATAGTATAAAATGTAGTTGCATGCAAAGCTTAGATACACCGCCTGTGATTGGTTGCTACAGAATATTTGCTAATGCTAGGAGGATATTGCTAGAACTAGTCAGCAGATCAACAGCAGGTATTAAGTTAAGATCTTATTTTGTAGACTCTCACCCTTGCTCTATGCAAGTCATGAACAGGGCTTGACCCATGTTCTGAGTAGAAGGCTTTTTTAGTAAATATTTAAAGTGATCCTTGAAGCCTAATATAAGCACTGACTAAAAATTAAACACCCCAATGGTTTACATACAACGCCGTTGTTTGGAGATCTGTGCATACACAGAATCTGTACTGTGCATGTGCAGCTCCCATCCTGCGAGATCGCTTGCACTGCCTTGGACACCGCAGCTATATTGACTGGCTACAGCCATTTGGGGGTGGAGACAGGCAGTGTCCCAGAAAAACAGGTTGCCCCCCTTTTTCTGCTCATGCTGAAGCCAGTGGCTATGTATTTTATGCAGCTTCACTGGCTTCAGCTGCATGAAAACACCGGCAACCCAGAATAACCTGAAGGTTAAAGGGAGAGGGAAGGAGGGACTGTGAGACTCCTTCTGTCTGGACTAGCACCTCTCCCACTTGCCCTTAGGTGATTTTAATTAGTATAGGTCCTTGCAATGCAGTCTACACATTAGAATAGGCACTAGTATAGGTAAGTCCTGGATACATTTATACTGTATGTGTCAGTATTACTAAAGCCCCTCCCACTATGCCGCACAGTTATGCTGGGTGCACACCTTACAGAAATATCTGCAGATCAAATGATCCAAAGATGATGGTTGTTCATACACACTGAACAACCATCATCTGGCTGCAGGTCCCACTGGCCAGGGGAGAATGTCGCGCCCCCCTCCCCGTGGTCTCCGCAAGTGAACGGGCGTTCGGCTGACTGCCAATACACACAGCATGATGCCCCACTGTATCTGCAGATATATTGGGTATCGGCTGTGCAGCACAGCCAATGCGATATGTCTGTGAACAACGTCAGTCACACAGACCTATTGCTGGTACACACTGGCCGACGCACACAAGATATTTTATATATCTGCCCAGTATTACAGTTAAACTAAAAACCAAGGTACACTAATCATAATATTTACCAAATAATTCGAAAATATTACTACTAATGCTGGCCATACACGCTACAATTATCGGGACGATCCGCCCGATATCGGGCGGATCGCCGCGATAATTGTAGCGTGTGGGGGGGCGACCGAGGGTTAAATATTGCTCTGTCGGGCATGCTGGATTGTCCAGCATGCCCGTCCGATGCAATATTGCCCGGTAAACTGTCGATCGCATCGGGCAATGTATGCCCAGCGCAGCCGACAGACAGACATTTCCTGTGTTCCTTCCTACAGATGGAACAGGGAAATGTCTCCTCCCCCAGGGGCGGAGCGCAGATGTCTGTCGAATACAGACATCTGCGGCGACTTCTGCGGCTGGCAGCTGGCCAGATAAAATGTCTGTCGGTCTGACAGACATTTTATCTGGTAGTGTATGCCCAGCATTAGTCATTTATAATGAAAAATGCAAATGGCTTTAGGCCATTCACCTGTTCTGTATTAAAGAAATCTATGTAAAGTCTTTACTGAAAAAGAGATTTTGACAAAATGTTTGCATTAGCGGCAGTCTTAGATTTTTTATGTAATTTTGTAAACTGAGCCTTGAGGCAGATGAGTCAGATATAGGAAAAATATGAGGGAAAGTCATATTATTTACGCAATGCTTAGAATTTGACCCTTTAGGCTAACACAAAATTAGCCAATTAATACAGAATGCAACTCTTGTTTTCTTGAAAATCATCGCTGTCAATTTTGGCCTGAAAATAATGACAGAATTGTGGTTTAGAACCCTGAATAACAGCATATTTCTGTTACCTGCAGAAAATAAGCACGGGATCCAAAAATAAGCACGGAATCCTAAGTATGCAGTATTGCAACACATTAATACCAAAAAAAGTTATTTACATATTTTCCACAGTTTCAAAAGTATGGAGTAAATCTACTATGGTTTTAATAGATAATTCTTGATATGTATATTTTCTCTGCTTTCAACTTGCTAGCCAGGGCCGTAACTAGGGTAGTGCGACCAGTGCCGTGGCACAGGGCACCGCAGGTCAGGGGGGCACTGTTTGGGCCTGTAAATTTTCCTGTTTATCATCATTTTCACTGTTAGCTTACTCTTCTTTTATCCCCAGCATCTCCTGGCCTCCCTTATCTCTTCCCTGGCCCTTCCCCATGAGGCTATGAGCCTTTTACATATGCACTATCTCATGTCCCTATTTAATATGGGGGGGGCGCCAATGCTCTCTCTGGCACAGGGCACCGGGCACCAAAAAATCTAGTTATGGCTCTGTTGCTAGCACTAAGGGCAGGCTAGAATATTGTGCTGCCATAGGCACCTATGGCAGTGCTAAGTGTCCCAGGTGTTACTAAGAAGAAAGGTCACTTACCGTCAGCTGTCTTCTCCAGTGCCGGCTTCGTCACCTCTAGCTGCCGTTATCTGCCTCTCCTCATGTGAAGACCAGTGAGAAGTGGGCTGCAGGAAGTGAAGTGAGTCACATTTGTCCATTTTTTATTACAGAGGGAGATGTATTATATCATGTGTGTAAAGAACCTTAAATGTCTTCATCTGTGAAACAGGGCCAAATATCGTACAGATGTATGACAAGTTCATTTGCTGAAGAGGGAGAGTATTAACTCACCTGTCTGGCGAATTTCACTTTCCCTCTGTCGGCTTCTGTGAATGGTGGTAGCAGAGATTCTGCACATGCGCTGGTCATTTTCTCCCAGGGGCACTCGCTGCTGCTTGATAAAAAAAAATTTTGAGGTGAAGTCATTGCCACCATTTGATGTGAGATCAACTGCTGCACGCCACCCCCTGAGTCCCCACCATTGTAGTGAGTATGAGCGCCTCGCTTACCCGCACAGCATGGCACTAGCTACTCGCTGTTCTGCTCCTCAACTAGGGTGTAATGCTGCCTCCCAAATAAACCATTCCAGCCACCAGCAGCAGTCCCACACTGATGGGGGTCCCCGCGCTGGTACCTCTGAGGTGTATGTGACTGCATCATTCCATGTACTGTAGCTGCTGTATCTCTCCCTCACCCAGAGCCACCGTTATAGATGAGACTGGCCTCCAGAGATGCAAACCAAAGCTGCTGGGATTTAAGCACAATCCCTTGTTGCACATTCTGACAGTCAGGGACAATGCTCTCTGTGTGTGGCAATGACAACTGCAGCTGTTGAAATCAACAGCAGCAGTTTTTGGAACGGTCAGTGTCACTGACCATTTATAACTTGCCAAACCACTTTGGTGCCCTGTATGCTTAATAGCAGCATCAATGATGACGGGGGCACATAGTATCTCCGTCATTCAGAATACTTTGCTGCATTCATACGTGCAGGGAAGAGCTAACTCAAGCCCATAATGTTCACAGTTACTGAAAATACACATAACTAAACATTCATACATCTCCCTCAAAGTTTGTTAAAAAATAAAAAAAACTGCTGAAGCTGCATGGGACTCGGGATGAGGGAGGAGACCAGAGAAGTCAAAGGGGTAGATGTACTAAGCCGAGAGAAAGAGGAGGAAATGCTTCACTAAGGATTTGTACCTAGACTTTTAAAAATTCAAAGCTTTAATGTTATTAAAATTTAATCACTTAGACATACCACACATGAAACATATACAAAACAATTTTAATATAAAGATCTCCAACCCAGTATCAACACAATTATATGGGTCAGATAATCTTGTATCTCAATTGCTAAGAAAAAATGGTTACAAAACATGCACATTGGACTTGAGTGAAGGGAAAAGGGAGAACTATGGCCCTCATTCAGAGCCACTCGCTAGCGGCAGTACGCTCGTTCCGAGCGATGTTCGCACATCTGCGCATGCGTACGGATCGTTATACGCATGCGCGAACCAGTCAGTGCGGCCGAAATTCATGTGCTTGCAATATAGCGAATGCCTGCTATTTTGAGTGACAGAATGAGGCGTATGTGGGTGGTAACAGGGGAAGGTGCTTGAAAATGGGGAGTGGAGATCCGAACGCAGGCGTGCTTAAAGGTCAAAACGGGCGTTTTATGGGTGTGCATAATTAATACAGCAGCGTCATTGACCACGTCACTGGGTTATTTTAAAGCCAGAACTGCTCGCAAAATAGCGGTTGAAAACACCAACCACAAGAATAGCGAGCAGTTCATACGCTGTACGATGTACTCGATTAATCTAATAAATAGCGGACATGACGTATGGTGCGTGCGGCCAGGGGGCGTTTTTATCAAAAAAACGAGCGTATGTTTTGCTCGCTCGTTCAGACTTAGAGGTGGGAACAGACTGCAATTTGCGAACGGATCATTTGAATAGCCACCCCTTGTTTTTGAACGAACGACCACAAATAGCGAACGGCTCTGAATCAGGCCCTATGACTCTTGGAAGCGAGGAGAATTAGGGAGTCAAAAGGGCCTGATTCAGACCCACTCGCAAGCGGCTGTCCGCTCGCAAGTGGGTCGATGGTGTGCACCGCGCATGCGCACGACGGAGGGAGCTCCGTCGTGCGCATGCGCCAGATGCGACGAGCGAAGGACTTTCCTTCGCTCGTTGTGTCTGATCAAAGGGGGCGTGCTGTCGATGGTGATTGACAGCATGCCCCCTTTGGTGGGCGTGCCGGGGGCGTGCCTCCCAGACGGAGGCGTTCCCAAGGGAACGCCTACCGTCAGAAGCCGGCCCCACTGACATCACTAGTGATGTCAGTGGGAGTGATTTTGGCTCTGATAGAGCCAAAATCACTCCAGGGCTTGTGGTCGAAAACCCCGACCACAGGCTTCTGGTCGGCACAGGCGATGGTCGCGATGGTCAAGACCATCGCGACCATCATCCTGCACGCTCGTATGAGCTGTGGGTGGTGACCCACAGCTATACGAGCGTCCAGGAGGACGCTCCATTTTTATGGAGGACGGCCCTCATTCAGAGCGAGCGCTCTGCTCAGAGCGTCCGGCTCTGAATGAGGGCCAAAGTTACAAACATAGTAAAATCACCGACGCCAATATTCAAATAATTGAGGTGAATGTTCACCAGTATATCTAAGCCTGTCACTTTCTAGGGGCATATATGGAATATATGGAATGGAATACACGTAGTATCTGAAAGTTATGTATATTCAATTAACACAAATAAACAAAAACATTTCTAGTTGAAATATATAAGCATTCACAATGACACATCTGCATATTTAATAATCTAATATTATCATACCCCCTAACAACAATTACTGTAGGAAATGGGAGAAAAGGAGAAACGTGTGTCAGTTAGTCAGAACTCCTTCTACTTCTGGCTTTAATGGTATGAGGCTGCACACTTGTAGTAAGCCTGATAAGAATTGCTGACCTTGGCTTTGTTTGTGACCTGACTCCATCTCCTTCCTGGTACGGTGCTTGGTATTCTGGTTTTGACTTTGGCTTTCCTCCATGACCTGTTTTACATCCGCTCCCTGGTACCATCTGGTTCCGACCCGACTTGTCGACTACGTGGTATGCCTGCATCGTTTTTCGCTCTATCCAGAGAACACCAGCACCTGTACAAGAAAACCAAGTCTGAGGGCCACGACCTGCGTGTCGGACACAGTTAAGTCCCTGGTAATTATCGCCGGCACGTTAGATTCTGAACCTCATTACTGGGTCTCGCCAATCCTGAAGTACGGGCTAGCAACCATAATCCGTATGTGAGTTGTGACCGAATACTCTGGCCAAAACATGGATGCTGCTGGTAATCTCTCACCTCGAGATCTGCTGGAGAACCTTCTTGCCAGAGTCGAGAAGCAAGAACAAGACCAGGCCCAAACTATGGAGTTCCTACATGCAACGAGTCAGTGTAGTTCAGCCACCTCCAGAACAACCATTTCCACATCCTGTGGTTGCCGTTCAAGCTGCAAGTGCTTCCGCACCACTAATGATTCCAAATCCCTCAAAGTATCATGGGCATCCCAAAGGCTGTCAATGATTTCTGAAGTGCTCAATTCAGTTCGAGGTCCAGGTGGCTAATTTTCCTTTGAAAGGACAAAAGTAGCTTATGTTCTTTTGCTGTTGTCCAGACAGGCATTGGCATGTGCTTCTCCTCCCTTGCTTCAGAGTTAAGGTGGAACAACAAAGCTTTGGTTGCCGCATTTATGCAAGGTCTGTCAGATCACATCAAGGATGTACTGGCATCCAGAGAAAGCAATCCTGGGTGACCTGATATCTTTTGTGCATCTGGGTGAACCTTTGCCACAGGAAGCGAGGAGAATTAGGGAGACAAAGTTACAAACATAGTAAAATCACCGACGCCAATATTCAAATAATTGAGGTGAATGTTCACCAGTATATCTAAGCCTGTCACTTTCTAGGGGCATATATGGAATATATGGAATGGAATACACGTAGTATCTGAAAGTTATGTATATTCAATTAACACAAATAAACAAAAACATTTCTAGTTGAAATATATAAGCATTCACAATGACACATCTGCATATTTAATAATCTAATATTATCATACCCCCTAACAACAATTACTGTAGGAAATGGGAGAAAAGGAGAAATGTCTGTCAGTTAGTCAGAACTCCTTCTACTTCTGGCTTTAATGGTATGAGCACACTTGTAGTAAGCCTGATAAGAATTGCTTACCTTGGCTTTGTTTGTGACCTGACTCCATCTCCTTCCTGGTACTGTGCTTGGTATTCTGGTTTTGACTTTGGCTTTCCTCCATGACCTGTTTTACATCCACTCCATGGTACCGTCTGGTTCCGACCCGACTTGTCGACTACGTGGTATGCCTGCATTGTTTTCCTCTCTATCCAGAGAACACCAGCACCTGTACAAGAAAACCAAGTCTGAGGGCCACGACCTGCGTGTCGGACACAGTTAAGTCCCTGGTAATTATCGCCGGCACATTAGATTCTGAACCTCAGTACTGGGTCTCGCCAATCCTGAAGTACGGGCTAGCAACCATAATCCGTATGTGAGTTGTGACCGAATACTTTGGCCAAAACATGGATGCTGCTGGTAATCTCTCACCTCGAGGTCTGCTAGAGAACCTTCTTGCCAGAGTCGAGAAGCAATAACAAGACCAGGCCCAAACTATGGAGTTCCTACATGCAACGAGTCAGTGTAGTTCAGCCACCTCCAGAACAACCATTTCCACATCCTGTGGTTGCCGTTCAAGCTGCAAGTGCTTCCGCAACACTACGGATTCCAAATCCCTCAAAATATGATGGGCATCCGAAAGGCTGTCGATGATTTCTGAAGTGCTCAATTCAGTTCGAGGTCCAGGTGGCTAATTTTCCTTTGAAAGGACAAAAGTAGCTTATGTTCTTTTGCTGTTGTCCAGACAGGCATTGGCATGTGCTTCTCCTCCCTTGCTTCAGTGTTAGGGTGGAACAACAAAGCTTTGGTTGCCGCATTTATGCAAGGTCTGTCAGATCACATCAAGGATGTACTGGCATCCAGAGAAAGCAATCCTGGGTGACCTGATATCTTTTGTGCATCTGGGTGAACCTTTGCCACAGGGAGAGGTCACGAGGGAGGGAACAATCTCAACGCGTCAGATTCCCACAGCTACCATCCACTTCCGGACAACAGTGGTTACCATGCAAGTGGGCACTCTCCATCGTGAGTCGATGGCCTTCTACATACTCCGATCAGACGAGAGTCTTCTCATCCTGGGTCTTCCATGACTACACAAGCATGCTCCCACCTTAGATTGGAATAAGCCCCTAATCATGTTGTGGGAAGTTCAGTGTCATCAGATGTGCTTGCCAACTATTAGACCTGCACATCGTGTCATCCAGAGTTCATCCATCTGCCCAGAGGACCCTCTACCAGCTCCATACCAATCTTTTAGGGATGTATTCAGCAAGAAGGTACCTGAAACACTCCCAGCTCATTGGGAGTGGGACTGCTCTATAGATTTACTGCCTGGGAAGATGCAGTATTTCCCCTCTCACTTCCTGAGGCCCAAGCAGTATCTGAATACATGAATACTTCAAGGAGAACCTTGAGCGTGGGTTCATCAGGGAGTCTAAATCACACGCAGGAGCTGGCCTATTTTCTGTTAAGAAGAAATATGGACGGCTGAGACCATGTATTGGTTATAGGGTTCTGAACGCCATCACCATCATGGATCGGTATCCACTACCATTAATCTCATAAATCTTTGCCTGTATAAAAGGGGCAAAGGTTTTTTCTAAATTAATTCTCCGTGGGGCCTATAACCTAATCAAGATCCAAGAAGTGGATGAGTGGAAGATGGCCTTCAACACAAGGGATGGTCATTACAAGTGCTTGGTCATGCCTTTTGGTTTAAGCAATGCACCTGCTGTTTTCCAAAAGTACATGAATAACATCTTTTGAGACCTGTCATACAAGTACATAGTAGTGTATCTGGACGAAATCCTGATCATCTTCGAGGACATAGCAATTCATCGTATGCATGTATGCGATGTGCTGTTGCGACTGCGAGGTAACCAGCTCTTCTGGGTGGAGAAATGCTCTTTTGAACAAAAGGAGCTGGCATTCTTGGGATACATAATTTTGGACTATAGCTTCCAAATGAATCCTGAGAAGCTTTCTGTCATTTTCAGCTGGCCCCGTCCGGTGGGGTAAAAGGGGATACAATGTCTCCTGGGCTTCTGTAATTTTTACCTACAGTTTATCAGGAACTAATCGTATGTTGCTGCTCCCATCACAGCTCTCACCAAGAAGGTCCAAGACAACCGGGTGTGGCCTCCTGAGGTAGAGGAGGCATTTGATTGCTTAAAGCGGTGTTTCACCTCGGCTCCTATCCTGAAGTAAACCCGATTATAACCAACCTTAATTTCTAGTTGGTGTTTCTTTTTCAGCTCAAGAGAAAAACTAAGCGATCAGGGATAAAGAACTATTAACCTTCAAGCTGGTCTTGCGGGAATGGATACATCTGTTGGAGGGGGAAAAATTCCCTGTTATGGTTTACACCAACCACAATAACCTTTCTTACCTCAAGACCACTCACTATCAGAACTATCTTCAATCCAGATGGTCACTGTTCTTTGACCACTTCAATTTGGTTATCACTTAGTGGCCAGGCAGCAAAATAATCAAAGCAGATGCATTGTCTCATGCATTGTCAGATGCATTCAGTTCCACATAGGAGGATGATGTTCAATAGGATAAGCCCATTCTGAACCCAGCATGCTTTGTGGCAGTAACCACCAAGGTCAAAATTCCACCAGCAATGATATTCGGAGCACCTGAGCTCCATGCAAAACTGCTACAATGGGCACAATATGTTAAGGACCTCATGGCAGCCTGTTCTACCTGCGCCCAGGACAAGATTCCACCTTACTCGCCCTCTGTTCCCCTGCATCTATTGCCAGTGCATGACCATCCTTGGACTCATATTTCCAATGACTTTGTTACCTACCTGCCATCCTGTCAAGGTTTTAATACTATCTTGGTAGTAGTGGACAGATTTTCCAAGGCCGCTTACTTCGTTCCATTTAAATGCCTACCTTTTGATCCTAAGCTAGCAGAGGCTTTCATAAGGGAGATTTTCAGGTTGCATGGGTTCCCTAAGGACATCACTTCAGACCGTGGGGTGTAATTTACCTCCAAATTTTGGAGGTCTTTACGTAAGTGTTTTGGGTTTAACCTGAGCTTTTCATCAGCCTATCATCCTCAGTGTAATGGTCAGATTGAGCAAGTGAACCAGGATTTGGAGAAATTCATCTAAATGTACATTTCGGCTAGTCAAAATGATTGGGTCTCTTTATTTGCACACAGCAATCTGTTCCATAAGACATTGTGCCACCCCCATTCTTCATCCTGTATCATCTGCACCCTATATTACCAGATTTACCAGCCCTTTGGTCGGTATCACTCCTAGTTGTCCATGACATGGCAAGGTGGTTCCTCAATTTCTGGAAAGAGGTGAAGAAGAATTTGTGCAAAGCCTTTTCAAGGTACAAGGTGTTTGCGGACAGGAAGAGGGTTTCTTTGCTAAGTGCTGGTGACAGTTTGGCTGTCAACCAAGCATCTGCGATTGAAGGTGCCGACGATGATATTTGCTTCCAGGTTCAATGGGCCATTCCAGATCCTCCAAGTGGTCAACCCGATGGCGTATACCCTCAGAGGCTTCCTGGCACACTCAAGATACTGAATGTCTTCCACATTTCTCTCTTGAAACTGCTGGTTCTGAATCGGTTTTTAGGCACCCTGTGACCCTCCTTCAGCTATTCCAGTGGATCATCAGGGGGAGTATGAGGTAAAGCAGATTTTGGACTCTAGAGTTTCTGGAGGTACAGTCCAAATCCTTGTGGACTGAAAAGGATATGGTACCTAGGAATGTTGTTGGGTCAAGACCTCAGATACCCATGCACCTCAACTTATCCAAAAATGTAATCAGAAGTTCCCTGGCAAACCATTTGTGGGGTGTTCAGTGTGCACCCCTTGAGGAAGGGGTAATGTCACAGTGTGCCAGATACCGGCGGTCACTTACTGGGTCTGGCAACATTGGAGCCCCTGCTCTGTCTTGGGCTGTGCTGCGGCTGTAGAGTCCAGCCGGTCACAGATCCCTTAGGGGAGTGCATGACGACCTGCAGAAGAATTTAAAAAGGCAGACATCACTTTTGGCATGAGAATTGAACTTCTCCCTATAAGAGGGAGTCTCTGGGCACTAGGCAGGTACCAGAGTATAAGCTCCCAAGCCATACTCCAGCCTCCCAGTATCTGCTTGTTTCTGACCTTGGCTTTTGTTTGTGACCTGACTCAGACTCCTTCCTGGTTCTGCATTTGGTATTATGGTTTAGACCTTGGCTTTCCTCCGTGACCTGTTTTATGTTCGCTCTCTGGTACCGTCTTGTCCGTTTGGTTCCGACCTGGCTTGTCGACTACGTGGTACACCTGCATTGTACTCCGCTCTATCCAGAGAACACCAGCACCAGGTTGATCACTTGGAGGATGCATAAGAGAACCAAGTCTGATGGTGATGTCCAGTGTGTTGGACGCAGCTAAGTCCAAACCTTCTTGTGGTGGTCCCTGATGAATACTGCCGGCATGTTAGACTTTGTGCCTCAGTACTGGGTCTCGCCAATTGCAAAGTACAGGCTAGCATCCATTATCCGTCCGCGAGTTGTGACACCTGACTTCGCAGTCTTAGAAGGTTGGCTTGTTAAATATGAGCTGTGTGCTTGATTGCAGTACCCTCACCTTTCACACTTTCAGTTCTTGGCTCAGTATGCCTCTTGACTGCCTAACACGGTCGAGCTATAGCAAAAGGTTTGGATGCTAAATATTCTTGAAACAGGAGTAGGCACAGGTGGTGACTTCAATTTAGTTTCTTCTATTGTTATGGACAGGCAGTCCTTGAGCCATTGATGCCCTCCTCTGCCCAAATTTGGAGTTCCATTCTTTGCTCAGCAGCTACACTTCTTTGGTGTTTGCAGGGTTCAGCATCCTCTAGACCAAGAATTTATTTGCCTTTCTGCTGCACATGGTACATTATCTTTCATAGACTATTTATTGGTAGCCACACAATTATTATCTAGAGTATCTGATTCCTCGATAGAATCAATTTGTATTTTAGACAATGTATTAGTTTGGTCAGCCCCGTAGCTAGACGGCAGTGCGCCCAGTGCAGCACTGCCGCCCCTCTCACTCCCTTTCCGCCCCCCCCCCTCCCCCCGAGCGCTAACCCTACCTTCCGGCAGTAGGAGGGCGGGCGGGATCTCCCGGGGATTTTTCACTGTCCAGCGCGCACCAGCCGGAGGTCTCTCTCTGCAGACCTCCGGCACAGAAAAGTGTGTGGCCGGTGCCGCTGCAGGATGGCGCCCGGTGCACATGACCCCTCAGCCCCCCCCTAGTTGCGGCCATGGTTTGGTTTACACTTACTGCTAATGTTGATCGTGGACCCTATCATCAATGGCGGTTCCCTACTAATCTGACTAATTCTTGGAAATTCAGAAATATGATAGAGGCAACATGGCAGGCATATTTGCATGATAATATGCACCATGCTCAGCAGAATCCTCAATTATTTTGGCAGGCTTCCAAGCCAGTAATTCGTGGGGCTATTTTGTCTTATGTCAAGCAATATTCTTTATATATTAATACTTATGTTACGGCACAGAAGTTTCTCACAGATGCTTACGAAGCCTACAAACTGCTTCCTAACCCTTCTATGAAAGATGCTTACTTGCATTCCAAATTAAAAAAAAAAAAAAAAACAGGATTAGGCAGGATCCGTTTAAAATCCTCTAATTCTGACACTCTCTGATCCCCTTCCAAGGGTAGAATCACCAGTACACCTCAATTATACCACTTTCACACAGAAAAAAGCCCAACACCCGGCTTTTGCCTGGCATTTGACGTACAGGTTTTTTTCCAGTCCTTTCAAACAGAAAAGCAAATCCCGGGTCAAGCATTTAGACCCGGTAATTTGCGGATTAAACCAGGTATTTCTTCTGTGTGAAAAGGTCAACCCGGTCTCAATTCCCTGGACTTTGACCCAGAAAAAGGACTCGTGTTGATCCGCAAATTGCCAGATCCAAATGCTTGACCTGGGAATTTGCTTATCTGTGTGAAAGGGGCATTATAAGACACCAAGGGCTCTATTTATTAACATTATTTTTACTAAAATAAAGTGAAAAAGGGTGTTTTCACACCCTTTTCACATTATTTTAGTTTCACCTGTAGTTATTACAGGGCAATTGGAGTAGAATTAGTAAAATTCTACTCCAACCCCCAGTATCACTTATTTTTAGTAAAGCAGATCGCATTTCCCATAATTGTAATGGGAAATGTGATCTGTGTGCAAGTTACTAAAAATAAATTGTAAAAAAATACCGGGGGAAGCCCTGTGATAATAACGCCACCTGGAGGTGGCGTTATCCAGGGTCTCCCCCGGTTACCGGGCTCCCACTCTGCTCTAACGGAGAGAGCAGAGGCGGGAGCCCGTACCAGTAATCAGCTATGTGGTCTAAGTAGACCGCAAGCTGATTACTGTAAAAAAAAGAAAAAAAAAAGAAACATTTTTTTTTTTCCTTACCTGAATCCAGGGACCGGTGATCGGGCCTCCGGTGATGGCTCCTCTCCGGTCAGCTGGTCTCCCACAGTGCACTGGGGCCCGGTCATCAGGTGATCGGGTCCCAGTGCAGTATGGGAGATCACCTGATCGGGAAGCCCGGAGAAGATCACCGTAGGCCAGGAGGATGCAGGTAAGTGTAATGAAGGGAGGGGGGGTCGCGGGGGGGGAGGGGGGGTAGCGGGGGTCCGTGATCGCGGGGGGCGGGGCTTAGCGCCGGGGGCGGGGCTTAGCATCGGTGGGGGGGGTAGTAGCGGTGGTCGGTCGGCGCATGCGCGGGCTCTTAGTCGCGGTATCTTTTCCAAAAATACCGCGACTAGAGTGCGGATGGGATCCGCAGGGACAGAGCTTTATCGCAAGCTCTGTCCCTGCAAGGGATTTATAGTAAATCCCTGTGATATTGCCTGAATTCGCAATGCAAATTCACTCGGTAATATCACACTACAATCCGCATTCAATATGCGGATTGTAGTAAATAGAGCCCCAAATATTAAATGCTGCTTAGCCTACGTGTTTTTTATTATTTTCTAAATAATAAACAAAATACAAACAAGACTAAACATGCTCAAGCCTAGTTGTGTTATGACTGGGAATAGGCCTACATTTTCAATATCGTTTTTGGCTACTAAACACACCTTAAGCTGCAGAAATATCTACAGATAATGGTTGTACACACACACTGTACAACCATCATTTATCATCTGGCCGTGGGTCCCGCTGGCCAGGGGCGTGTCACATCCATCTCCCTGCAGCCTCTGCAAGTGTACGGGTGGTCGGCTGACCACCTATACACACAGCACGATGTCCCAATATATTTGCAGGAATGTTGGGAATTGACTGCACAGCCAACTCGATATGTCTGTGAACTACGTCATTCACAGACATATCGCTCTGTTAAAGCGAAAATATAATTTCCTTAGTTAAGCGATAGAAGGCATCTGTGTAAAGCAAATAAATGTAATCATAAAATAATCATAAGTGAATATAAGCTATTGGAAATAAGTTTTCATAAATAAAATAATATGGTGCAATAAGAATATACCCATCTTTATTAGAAATTAGTGATTAGAGGTCGATAAGATGTTGCAAAAAAACTTGTTTACTAGATTGTATGAGTAGATAAAGTTAGAATGCAGACTTATGGTATTTGATCTATAAAGAACTTATATTATAATAATAATATAAGGATTGTGTAATTAATTAAGGTAAAAGAACAAATAACAATGGCATTTGTATGAAGAGATTAGATGTTTAGTCTAAGAAGTATATTAAGTATAAGTTTATTAATTATATTACAGTAGATTTGGAATGTTCCCTTTAAAGATGGCCGACAGGGCCATAAAGTGAGTTTGGACAGGGTTTAAAGTTTTGCTGTAATCAACAGGCACCCAGATGCTTCCTGGAGATCGTGGGCTACAGATAAAGATATACATCGGCCACTAGCTGATGTCTGTGTCTGATACCATGGAAAGGGTCCAGGAGAAGTTGGCACAGGCAGTGCTCAAAGACTGCCCTGTGTGACGTATGGGACATTTCTTGGAATCCTAAATGACCTGGACCTATGGACATTGAGTTGCAACCCTGGACATTTGCATGGGAGCAATGAGAATTAAGGAATGTCACTTTAATTTCTCTTAGATATAGATTTGGAAAGTTGATTAGCTGGTGACGCTGTATACTCCCATATCCAAATATTCCGAAATACGGAATATTTTTAGCATGACTGAGAAAGTGAAACCTTTGCTTTCTGATGGTTCAATGTAGACAAACTTTGTATAAAGCACAAAATTATTAAAATACTGTATAAAATAACCTGTGTGTATAAGGTGTATATGAAACATAAATGAATTTCATGTATGAACACAAACTTTATTTGATGCACAATATGATAAAAAATATTGTATAACATGACCTGCAGGCTGTGTGTATATATTACATAAATGCATTCTGTGTTTAGATTTGTGTCCCATTCCCAAGACATTTCACTATGGTATGCAAATATTCCAAAATACGGAATATTCCGATATCCAAAATACCCCTGGTCCCAAGGATTTTGGATATGGGAGACTCAGCCTGTACTTATGAATATTGTAATGAGATATGCTATATAAGGCAGCTAATGTAATGAGAAGTTAGGTATTCTGTTTGAAGCCCATGACAGCATGTTGTCGCTGCGACGATAGGTGCTGATATCATTTCTGATTTATGATGCTTACTGAGAAGATATAAAGAAGAATCTTACCCTTTACCTCTTGTGTGGTGTCTCATTATTATCGCTTTGACAGCTGGTACACACTGGCCGACGCACACAAGGTATATTGGCCGATCAATTGATTGCCCAATATATCTGCTAGTGTCTACCCAGCATTAGAGAGCTTCATCAGAACACAAATAAAACAAAAGGAAGACAATTGAGCAGATGGCAATTGGTGATATAAGTTTAAGTCCCTTTATAATCTTCTCCAATTGTTTTCATACATAATTTATTCCTTAATCAGTTTCAGAGCTTCCAGTTTCAGTGTATATTATATACCAGAGTATGTATATCAAACTTTCACAGACCATGAAAACGTTTTGTACTTGGGACTCTTTTTGTCGGGGAGTCCCCCACCCGGTCAATTCTAAATGAAGGGTCTATTTATTAAATAACAGCAGTGTGGGACAACAGGTGTCTGTCAGGGCCGTAACAAGGGTAGTGCTACCTGTGCCATGGCACAGGGCACCGCAGGGCAGGGGGCACTGTTCGGGCCTGTCAATTTTCTGTTTATTATCAGTCTCACTTAAAGCTTTCTCTTCATTTATCCCCGGCATCTCCTGGTCTCCACTATCTCTTCCCTGGCCCTTCCCCATAAGGCCATGCCCCTTTTTTACAGGTGCGCATCTTATTCCCCTATTTGAAACATAATGTGGGGGGAGCGCCAATGCTCTTTCTGGCACAGGGCACCAAAAAGTCTAGTTACGGCTCTGTGTCTGTACAAGGAAACAGTTCCCCTATGGACACTCTCATTGGTGCAAGGGCCATGATAGCATTGAACAGATGACTCTGTAAATCTCATAAATACACATTGCATACTGGCAAAATAATATATATATATATATATATATATATATATATATATATATATATATCTTTTTGGGGCACTCTTTGACTGAAAATATGGTGATGAATGGTATTTTAGATGAAAGGAAATATAAAACTTAACTTATAAATAGAACAACCTAGTTAATATAAAGAGTAATAGTAGATACACTCAATACATAAAAACACAAACATATATATAAAAAATTTGGTGTCAAATCACATGATAATTGTTCAGATGCAAAACTAACGGCAAAAATTTCTTGTTTCTATCTCTGAAAAATGGGTCACTGATAAGCAGGGATATACACTAACTCCAATCACCTATCTCTCAGAATTTATACATAGATATGAGCCACTTACAGTATATATATCAAAAACATATAATCATACCGAAGAAAAATAAAATGACTCCTTACCAATTTTTCATATTACATTATGTTATCGTACTCAAACCTGTTAATGTGCAAAGGGTGCGAGTCGCTACTGCACCTCTCACCCTTCATGGCCCGCTCCGAGCCCGAATTCACTGAATTTTGCTCGCAGCCCTATGGGGCAGCGGGCAAAATTCTGCGAATCCAGGCTGCTGTAAAGTGTGGCCATTGCCGCGATGATTCACACCGGCAAGATCATCACGGCTAATAGGATTGACTCCTTTAAATATATCCCACAAGATATCCCAAAAGATACTTTTGAAAGGTATAGTATACACACTCAGAGTTACAGTTTGTTCAAAAGAATTCTAATACATCCAACAATCAGTATCTTATTATTGAGATCTAGAGGTTTAACTTCATTGCTTATTGGGCAGCCTGTTAAATGAACATCAACTAAGTGCTTATTAGTTTTTAGATCTCTTAATTTTCATTGTAGCATTACAAGAAAAAAACTCTCAGGTAATAGAGCACATGACTCCAAAGAAACCTTATGCAGTCTTTTATGATAATTACTATTAAAAGTTACGTTTGTTATTTACTTTCATCTACAATACCATTCATCACAATATTTTCAGTCAAAGAGTGCCCCAAAATGATAGTTTTTGTCTTTTTTGCACCTATGCAATGTGTATTTATGTGTATAATACAAATTCTTTGGGAGCACCACCAACATAGGGTCATCTAATATTTGTTTACTGATCATCACAGAGATCATTTTCTTTTTCTTTCCCATTATACAAACATATTTTCTTACTGGTGCAGACTCATCATCCATATTTCTCCATAAACTCGCCAGATCCCCTTAATAACTGCTCACGGCACCTGAAAGACACACAACAGAGCCCTCCCATAATGTATCTAAGCTAACTGCATGGTAAAGTATTTCACCCACACTAGCAAACAACAAGAGCAAAGACCAAGTAAAGCAATAATTAACTACTAGTGATTAAAGCTTAGCCACAAAACTTCAATTAGATGTAGTGCACTATCCTCTCTGGATAAACAATGCTAACATAATCACTGGGCACAATTCAAAACAGTACAATACATTCAGCAAACAATGCAAACAGAAACACACCAATAGCCTTCCTTTAATGGGAGCCTGACTATTAGGTAACCTATGTGCAGAAAGTTTCAGGAAGGCCACTATGCAAAAGAAGTACAGATGCACCCAGCTAGTTTGTTGCTCCATACGCTATGTAGAGCGCCACGCATGGCGCGCCACACACTATGCCATGAGTCACGCCACACAAAGTTTCGTAATGTAGCGTAGCGTAGCGTTGGAAGAATGTTTAATACAACGTGTAATACAACTTTTTGTTCACCAGGTGTCACTTTTCCTAAACTACATAGCGCATGCATCTGATTTCCAATGCATGCTCTGTATCACCGCCCGATGATTGGCTGACAGAAGCTGTGATTCGGTACACTAGACAGTAGTACAGCATTTTCCACATGGAATCAGGAATGTATAATAAAGCTGTAGAAGAATGTCTAATAAAGTTTGAAATCTTTTAGCTCTGTATTACACACTGACTGTGCGGTTGAAATTGCACACTTGCGCCAATGTAAGTACTGTCGGCACTGTTCCAGACTTAGACATTGTAGTGATTTCATGACTTTAGGAACTACTGTAGTAATGGGATGAGGCGTGTGGCCTAGGGGGCTAATGCCTAGTCACACTGCTTCTCCCATGTTCTTGTCCCATGGGTTCGAGACCTTGAAAATATAGAATTTTTTTTTTTTTTTTAAATCTTCACTTATTCAGTATTCAATACATTATCCACAACTTCCCACCATCTGGCATTTCTATGCTACTTTATGCCACTGTGTGCTCAAGAAAGGGGTGTATGGCACTCCAATAAGTACCTACGTAGCACAAAGCTAGTCGCGCTACAGTATGGAGTTATGAGTCTATTTCTACTATGCATACCCAGTATGTCAGGAGTCAAACACAACGATAGTGGGATGTCTGTATTACAGTACATACTGACTGTGCGTTTAAAGCACAAACTTGCGTCAATGTCAGCACTGTCCCAGACTTGGACACTATAGTGATTTCTCATGACTTCAGTAACTGGTAGTGGGCTCAATTTGAGAGAGAGGTCTCTGTATTGCAAACTGATTGTGCATTTAAAGCTCAAACTTGCGTCTATGTCAGCACATCAGCGCTGTGGTGGCTGTGGGCTCTGAGGGGTTACAAATGGGATCTCTGGTGCATGCCCAGCGGAGGGGTTGCAATGGGATTTCTGATGAATGCCCAGTGGAGCCAAGCCATATGCCAGGTAGCGCTATGCCATGGTGTTTGGAAGATCATAGCACTGCACATGCCCAGTGGGTCGGGAGTCAAACACAGCCATACTGACTGTGCAGTTGAAGTTGCACACTTGCGCCACTGTCAGCGCTGTCCCAGACTTCGACATTGTAGTGATTCCATGACTTTAGGAACTACAGTAGTAACGACTGAGGCGTGTGGGCTAGGGGGT
The DNA here is from genome assembly GCA_031769625.1 of Taudactylus pleione. Classification (NCBI taxonomy): domain Eukaryota; kingdom Metazoa; phylum Chordata; class Amphibia; order Anura; family Myobatrachidae; genus Taudactylus; species Taudactylus pleione. Next base: position 22,606,028 of record JAUIMM010000128.1, read on the forward strand.
TAATGCCTAGCCTCAATGCCTCTGCCTCTTCTTGTCCCACGGGTTCGAGACCTTGAAAATATAATTTTATTTTGTTTGTAATCTTCACTAGTTCAGTATTCAATACATTATCCACAACTTCCCACTACCTGGCATTTCTATGCTACTTTATGCCACTGTGTGCTCAAGAAAGGGGGTATACGGCGCTCCAATACACTAAAGCGTCCTTTATTATGGTAATGAGAGGCTCTTGCTTGCTTTGGGGGAATGGACCTGATGCACTGTGTGTGACTCCGGACCCACTGGGCATGCGCATTACTACTGCATGAGCCTCCTTATGCCACTGGGCATGCCCCAGAGATCCCACTGTAACCCCTCAGAGCTGACAGCCACCACAGTGCCATCATTGATGTAAGTTTGCACTTTAAACGCACAATCAGTTTGTAATACAGAGACCTCTCTCTCAAACAGAGCCCACTACCAGTTACTGAAGTCATGAGAAATCACCATAGTGTCCAAGTCTGGGACAGCGCCGACATTGATGCAAGTTTGCACTTTAAACGCACAGTCAGTTTGTAATACAGAGAGCTCTCTCTCAAATAGAGCCCACTACCACTTACTGAAGTCATGAGAAATCACCATAGTGTCCAAGTCTGGGACAGCACCGATATTGATGCAAGTTTGTGCTTTAAATGCAGTCAGTATGCACTGTTATACAGACATCCCACTTTCACTGTGTTTGACTCCTGACCCACAGGGCATGTGCAGTGCTGTGATCTTCCATATGCCATGGCATACTGTAGCACTACATAGCTTACTGAATTGCTTGGCTCCACTGGGCATGTGCCAGAAATCCCATTGCAACTCCTCCACTGGGCATGCACCAGAGATCCAATTTGTAAACCCTCAGAGCTGGCTGACAGCCACCACAGCGCCAACCATGCAAACATTGATGCAAGTTTGTGCTTTAAATGCACAGTCAGTTTGTAATACAGAAACCTCTCTCTCAAACAGAGCCCTCTACCAGTTACAGGTCATGAGAAATCACTATAGTTTCCAAGTCTGGGACAGCACCGACATTGATGCAAGTTTGTGCTTTAAAGTATGTACCATAATATAGACATCCAACTTTCACTGTGTTTGGCTCCCGACCCACTGGGCATGTGTAGTTCTGTGATCTTCCATACACCATGGCATACTGTAGTGCTACATGGTGTACTGTATGGCTTGGCTCCACTGGGCATGCACCAGAAATCCCAATGCAACCCCTCCACTGGGCATGCACCAGAGATCCCATTTGTAACCCCTCGGAGCTGACTGACAGCCACCACAGTGCCAACCGTGCAGACATTGATGCAAGTTTGCGCTTTAACAGCACAGTCAGTTTGTAATACAGAGAGCTCTTTCTCAAACAGAGCCCACTACCAGTTACTGGTCATGAGAAATCACTATAGTGTCCAAGTCTGGGACAGTGCTGACATTGATGTAAGTTTGTGCTTTAAATGCACAGTCAGTATGTACTGTAATACAGACATCCCACTTTCACTGTGTTTGACTCCTGATCCACTGGGCATGCGCAGTGCTGTGATCTTCCATATGCCATGGCATACTGTAGCGCTACATGGCGTACTGTATGGCTTGGCTCTACTGGGCATGCGCCAGAAATACCATTGCAACCCCTCCACTGGGCATGCACCAGAGATCCAATTTGTAACCCCTCGGAGCTGGTTGACAGCCACCACAGTGCCAACCATGCTGACATTGATGTAAGTTTGCGCTTTAAATGCACAGTCAGTTTGTAATACAGAGAGCTCTCTCTCAAACAGAGGGCCTAATTCAGACCCGCTCGCAAGAGTAGGATGCTTGCAAGCGGGTCGATGGTGCCCTGATGCGCATGTGCACGATGGAGGGAGGTCTGTCGTGCGCATGCGCGACACCCGCATAGCGACAGCCAAGCTGTCGCTATAGGTCTCGCACCAAAGGGGGTGTGCTCTCGATGGTGACTGACAGCACGCCCCCTTTGGTGGGTGTGCCGGGGGTGTGGCTGCCAGATGGAGGCGTTCCCATGGGAATGCCTACCGTCTGGGTCTGGCCCCACTGACATCACTAGTGATGTCAGTGGGAGTGATTTTGGCTCTGATAGAGCCAAAATCACTCCAGGGCTTGCGGTCACAGAGACCCTACCGCAGGGTCTCGTCGCAAGCCCGATGGTCGCGATGGTCTTGACCATCGCGACCATCATCATGGATGCTCGCATAAGCTGTGGGTGGTAACCCACAGCTATGCGAGCGTCCAAGAGGCCGCTCCATTTTTAGGTAGGAGGGCCCTGTTTCAGAGCGAGCGCTCTGGTCAGAGCGTCTGGCTTTGAATCAGGCCCAGAGCCCACTACCAGTTACTGAAGTCATGAGAAATCACTATAGTGTCCAGGTCTGGGACAGCGCCGACAATGACGCAAGTTTGTGCTTTAAATGCACAGTTTGTAATACAGAGACCTCTCTCTCAAACAGAGCCCACTACCAGCTACTGAAGTAATTAGAAATCTCCATAGTGTAAAAGTCTGAGACAGTGCTCCAATTTTGCATTCCTAATGCCTTACTTTTAAACAGCCTACTACTACAGTAGTTTCACTACAGTGTCCAGAGCCAACAGTGCCAAAAATTTTTATTCTTTTCCAAGGCTCAAACCCGGGACCAGCATTGTTGCAAAGCGATCACCTAACCACTAGCCCACAAGCCACCTACTGTATATTGAGAACCGCACATAGTAGGCTCATCCTTGTGCACTCCACCCACCGCTATTTTAAATAATAAAAAAATTGTCTTCCTTTCCAAATATTATACAATACTAGTACATACTGTATATACTGTACACAGTACCCCACCATTAGCGAATAATTCATCCCATCTCATTGAAAGCTGTGCGTGCATCTCTTTAATCTACAGTATCGGTTATACCATGATAGCAACTCGGGCAACTTCACTACTATACAGTTATGTACAGTATGTGTACTGATTTGCGTCCCACTCTAAGAGCTTACTGTACAGTATGGATGTGATATTAAAAATATTGGTTGTGCAAACATGCAAATACTACTGTATACAGTACGTGAATGCGATATCCATAGAATTTAACAGCATGGTATTCAGTACAAATGACAACAGTGGAGCTCTAACCACCCAGCAGTTAAGCGCTGTATTATATGCCATAGTGTAAACTTTGTTGAAGAACACCACGGTACGCCACAAGTCCAGCCATCATGTAATGTTCCATGGCGCGACACAGAGCCCTGAATGGTGCGCCATGAACAACAAACCAGCTGGGCACATCTGTAGCTTGGGCCTAAAAGGGTATTATCCTATTAATATATATATATATTTGTGGTGGGAAAACTGCAGCATTTTGGTGGTAAAATGGCGTGAGGCATTTCCTCATAAAGTGCAGCTAATACAGTCTAAAATCCACCTACATGGTGTCTAGTGGATGGGTGATAAGTGTTCAATCAACAAATTGTGGGGAAAGTCTCTTACAGTGCCCCAGATCTAGTTTCTTCAATATGTGCTGCAGGCCCTGCACAGAAAAATATATGGTGGTAGTATAGGACCTTAACAGGGGGAAAGCCTAATGACCTATTCACATTGTTGGCACAGGGACAGAAGAATGAAGAATAATACTAGAGTCTGCACCATCAGGCTGCCAAGCTTAATGCCCAAATTTATGAGCCAGGGAGACCCAGGAGCTTTTGGATGTTGGCCTCTAGGGACTGCCCTGGTGGCATAGTGGATATCCCAGAAAGAAATTATGATTTAACTGCTCTACACAGGATGAAGGACAATATTATAAAAGCTTTATTAGCTTCCACTATTGTCTCCCTTGCTGACAGTTATTCTAGCTTGCCCTCCTTCTCCTGGCCTAGTCCAGCCAGCAGTACCTCTTCTGTTTTGCATAGGCTGTCCTCCTGTTGATAATAATGAAATTCTTCTTGGTGCCATTCATCAGTCCATCTTCTCGCTTCTTCCTTCCACTGGAACCTCTTTTTCTGTCTGGCATGGCCTCTTTTGGCTTCTTTCTTTAGGTTGTCTTCTTTTCTACCACTCTGCTAAGGGGCTGCACTCTCGCCACTTGCGACAGCTAATATAAGTCACTGTGAGGGAACATTTTGTTTGAAGTGTTGATCCATGATGGACTCAGTACAGCACAAAAAAATTCAAAAGGCCAGCAGTGAGATCACTTCTATCACCTGATTGGGCCATTTTGAATCTGTTAAGTACATTGTCAAATGACACATAAATCTCACTATCTTGGGTTCCATCAACAGTTTCTTCTTTCAGGTAGTTGTTTTCTGGGGCATCTACAATGATGGCTCTCTCTTCTGGGGGTGCTCTGTTGGGGTAGGCATAGCACTCTTCCACACCCAAGGATAAACTAACTTTAGCTTTCCACACTCAAAACTTTTAGGCTTACTTACCCTGAAATTGACCAAACTTATAGTTTCTTCAAAGCCGAGGGAGGAAGTTCTGGCTGAAGTTGCCAATTATTTTACACAGCAAAAGAAAAAATGCATTAATTACACAGAACCATTCTCCAAACAAACCTCCAGTAGGCATGAGGCTGAAACACAATCTTCCTTCTGAACCAATGAGGAAGTTATAGTCCTTTGAACATTATTATGTGATGTGATAAGATCAAGTTAGGGATGCCCTCTCCTGGGGTAGACACCGCAACAAGGAAACAGCGCAACAGTCCATGGATCCCGTGAAATTAGCCAAAGCTAGTTTACTGCACAGAAAAAAGAAACACATAAAATCCTAAACCGCCTGTGCTCTAAGTAAACACAGAGATTCCATCTCTCATCGGTGATAGGACCTAATACCCCTATCACAAACATAGGCATATGCATAGTACTCATGGTCATAAATCACAATGTCTCTTAACAGACAATCCTCTTTCCCCTGGTAGTGAGACACTGAGTAAAACCCCTGACACACTTTTATCAGCCTCTTACAGGTGCAAGTGCTAATTAGTCTGTTCTCAGGCTGAAAACCTGAAATGGGCCTAATGAATGGAGCCCATCCTCATTCTCCATCCATAACCCCAGGAGTTCTTATCTGGCTTATACTAAAGACCAAACACTATCAAGTCTGTTTGCAATCACAAAAATTTTGGGCCAAATGTAATAGGGTGAGAGTTTAGAAAATGTGAGAGTTTAGCAGTAAAACTCTCACACTACTACATTGATCGAGTTGTATTTTCAAAACAGGAAACAGCTAGATGAGAGTTTAAATTTTGAGAATTTTTAGAGTCTGAAAAACATGCAAGCTTGCCTGTTCTGTGACTTCACTACATTGGCTGAGATTAAAAATGTGAGAGTTTTCTCTACATTTTCTTAACTCTCATCCTATGACATTTGGCCCTTTCCTGGGGTTTTTAATACATATACTGAAGGTCAGAAACCTGGGACAAATATATCTCCCCTACATGACCCTGTGACCTAAAATAATATTTCACCCAAAGCCTAAATATGACATCATGGGACTTTAGGCAAGATATTGGTTCTTCTAACTCTCCATTCGTCAAAGAAAACATAGAAATGGGATACAATAATCCGGCTCACTCAGTGAAGATTGGGCTCTAGGCATAAGCTTAGTTTGCTTAATGGATGATCCGCCACTGCTTTCACTTTTGTGTTCCTATATATAAAGAGCTCACCTCAATGGACACCTGAATCCCATTCACTTATAAAAAAAAAAGCTGGGACATGTGGTCCCCATAAGTTGTGTAAATTAGATACCTGTTTAGATGCAAAGTTTGTGGCTGTGTGAACGCCGGCATGCTTGTGCGTTCTAACGGTGTTTCATGGGCGTGCATAGTTAACATGGAGTGTCATTGTACATGTCGCCTGGTTGTATTTCACACTGCAGCAATGGTAGTGCCTGCGGCGGGTATGAACAACCACAAGTGCTGCGAGCAGCTCCGATGGTACTCAATGTTACTGATATTGCATACACTTCCTGGAGATGATGTGTGCTGCGAAGGGAAAAGGAGCGTCATTAGACTGGCTTGCGATCGCACTGCCGTCGCTCGCTAAGACATAGTGGGCGCACTAATGTTTTACCGTGTGATTGCAGCTTTTACATATACAGTATTAGCAGCTGACCACGGCTGCGTGCGAACACAGCCTAGCGAGCGGCTCTGAATCGGGCACTAAGTCCTGCGAACCATGGGAGGTCTTCCTCTGCCTCTGGTTCTGCCGACCCTCTATGGGTACGTGTGGGCCCACTTCTAAAAAACGTGCCCTTGTCCGGTTGCCAACTGGAGATTTTCCCTGACCCTTGGGTTTATGTTTGGATGAGGGCTCTGTATTACTATCAGCAGTCGCTGTCTTCTCAGAGGTGTCAAAACAAGGTTTATTCAAAGTACGTCTAAATTGTGGACGTCTGTCTGCTTTAGAATATGCCCCAGTTAACCAACTATAAATATGTTGTTGCTCATAGTCGGCATCAACTTCCTGCTACTGTGTGGTCACCGTGTTATACAATGTTTTTTGTACTTCTATGTTGTACTAGTTATGTACTGTTTATATGTATCACCTTGACTACGGGAGGGGATGATGTCACTTCCGGTGAGACGAGCCTCCGGGCGCTGCACGGAGGGATGGGTGGTCAGTATGCACAAGGGGTTTGCTATTTAATAGGCAAGGTATGTTTGTTTGTATATGTTGGCTTGACAAAAGTGCTAATAAAGGCGCTGAAATGTTGCACTTGAAAGTTATGTGATTCACTGTTTTTTATTCAGTCCGGAGTACCGCATGTGGATTCGTATATTACAGCAATTCTCAATTGGGGACAGACTGTGGAGGGTACCCAGTGAAGTACATGGGCTCTGGCTGGGCCACTCAAAGACATTCACAGAGTTGTCCTGAAGCCACTCATTTGATATCTTGGCTGTGTGCTTAGGGTCATTGTCCTGCTGAAAGATGAACCGCCACCCCAGTCTGAGGTCAAGAGCGCTCTGGAGCAGGTTTTCATCCAGGATGTCTCTGTATATTGCTGCATTCAACTTTCCCTCTATGCTGACTAGTCTCCCAGTTCCTGCCACTGAAAAACATCCCCACAGCATAATGCTGCCACCACCATGCTTCACTGTAGGGATGGTATGGCCTGGTGATGAGCGGTGCCTGGTTTCCTCCAAACATAACGCCTGACATTCACGCCAGAGAGTTCTATCTTTGTCTCATCAGACCAGAGAATTTTATTTCTCATGGTCTGAGAGTCCTTCAGGTGCATTTTGGCAAACTCCAGGCGGGCTGCCATGTGCTTTTTACTAAGGAGTGGCTTTCGTCTGGCCACTCGACCATACAGGCCTGATTGATGGATTGCTGCAGAGATGGTTGTCCTTCTGGAAGGTTCTCCTCTCTCCAAAGAGGAATACTGTAGCCCTGACAGAGTGACCATCGGGTTCTTGGTCACCTCCCTGACTAGGGCCCTTCTCCCAGTTAGATGGCGGCCAGCTCTAGGAAAAGTCCTGGTGGTTCCGAACTTCTTCCATTTACGGATGATGGAGGCCACTGTGCTCATTGGGACCTTCAAAGCAGCAGATATTTTTCTGTACCCTTCCCCAGATTTGTGCCTCTAGACAATCCTGTCTCGAAGGTCTACAGACAATTCCTTGGACTTCATGCTTGGTTTGTGCTCTGACATGCACTGACAAGTGTGGGACCTTATATAGACAGGTGTATGCCTTTCAAAATCATGTCCAAACAACTGAATTTACCAAAGGTAGACTCCAATTAATCTGTTGGAACATCTCAAGAACGATCAGTGGAAACAGGATGCACCTGAGCTCAATTTTGAGCTTCATGGCAAAGGCTGTGAATACTTATGGACATGTGATTTCTTAGTTGTTTTTTTCTTATTAAATTTGTAAAAATCTCAAAAAAACTTTTTACACGTTGTCATTATGGGGTATTGTGTGTACATTTTGAGGACATAAATTAATTGATTACATTTTGGAATAGGCTGTAATATAACACAATGTGGAAAAAGTGAAGCGCTGCGAATACTTTCCGGATGCACTATATATATATATATATATATATATATATATACACAGGTTGAGTCTCCCATATCCAAATATTCAGAAATACAAATATTCCGAATTACGGAATAATTTTGGCATGACTGAGATAATAAAACCTTTGAGTTTTGATGGTTCAATGAACACAAACTTTGTCTAAGGCACAAATTATTAAAAATATGGTATAAAATTACCTTCAGGCTGTGTGTATAGGGTGTAAATGAAACATAAATTTATTTCATGTATGTACACAAACTTTGCTTGAGCCACAAAATTATTGAAAATATTGTATAAAATGAGCTGCAGGCTATGTGTATAAGGTGCATATAACACATAAATGCATTCCGTGTGTATATTTGGGTCCCATTCCCAAGATATTTCATTATGATATGCAATTATTCCAAAATACGGAATATTCCGTTATCCAAAATACGCCTGGTCCCAAGCATTTTGGATATGGGAGACTCAACCTGTATATATATATATATATATATATATATATATATATGTGCTAGATAGTATAGGTGACAGTGGACACTTGGGGCAGGCCCGCAGATGAAAAGCTTGATTACCACGCACAAGCCGCACAGTGTCTCGCAGCTGACATGGAAGAGACCGGGGAACTTGGCTGGAGGGGTTAAAAAGGCAAGCCTGTCTGACTGTTGAGAAGCCCTGAGGTCAATGTGAGGAGGGAAGGACCTACTCAGTTACGATCACCTCTCTCCCTGTGGTGACCGGAGAACAGTACTGAGCAACGGCAGTGCTGCTCGTAGCCAGCTACTTCCTGGAGCTCTCCTCTGGCACGCATCTTACCCGGTGATTGCAAGTCAGGTGAGAAGTGAAAGAAGAATCCTCTACAGCCAGAGGCAGGCAAAGGTGGACTCTTTTATCTGATGAGGCGGGCAAGGCACGGGGTCTAGGGACCCAGTGGAGGAGCAGATTGGAAGGAGGGCTGTGATCTTCTTATTAGCCGACCCCCACTTCAGGACATCTGTGAAAACGTCTGGAGTGGTCTGTAGTCACACTCAGGGGGGTATTTATCAAAGCTGGGGGAGAGATAAAATTGTAAAAAATAAATTACCAAACAATCAGCTCCTAACTATCATTTTATAAACACAGCCTGCAAAATGTAAATTAGAAGCTGATTGGTAAGTACTTTATCTCTCACAATTTTATCTCTCTTCCAGCTTTGATAAATATCCCGCTAAGCACAGCCCTGCATTTTCGACTGTCAGGCTGCACAGTAACAGTCAGCATTCACAGGAAAGAATATCTCATCTCCTCAAGCAATAGTGTTTCTGAATAAACAGGATAATTACATTTCATCTTTTCCTTGGACAACATTAGTAGAGTAAAGCAGCCAATAACACTGTTCTGAGAGACTTGCTCAAGACCCAGTATAGTTCTCAGTCCTATTAATACAGTGATCCACCAACTGCATTTCTTCACAGACAATATTGTGTAATGGCAGAAAAGAGATAGCTAAAAACTGTCTTAAAAATAATTTCTTAGGGGTTTATGTATCAAAGCTGGGTGAGAGCTAAAATAGTGAGAGATAAAGTACTAACCAATCAGCTTCCAATTTACATTTTGCAAGCTGTGTTTATAAAATTATAGTTAGGAGCTGATTGGTTGGTAATTTATTTTTAACTGTCCCAGCTTTGATACATAGGCCCCTAAATCACAAACAGAGCCAGAAGTTTGGGATTCCTCAGCAGTGACATCTATTAAAGATCAACTTAAATCATCTCAACTGCTCTAAGGCTTTTAAAGCAGGTCACATTACATTAGCTTAAATAGATGATGCAACAAAAATAATTCATTGCTACCTCCAGAGTTCATGAACCTACAGACCCTGCGACGGGGGGTACAAGGGGTACACCCGTGCCAGACCCCGAGGTTCTGAGGGGCCCCAAAGGCTCAGGGGCACAGAGAGCATCTGCCACAGGTCCGCGGCTAGTAGTAAATAATAAATTCCCCCGAGCCGCCACCTGGCACTTGTAACTGAAAAAAAAAAGTATTACCCCCGGCTCCACCCAAGGTTGGTATCCCCGGTGGCCCCGCGACCTGTACTGCATCATAACGTCACTGTGTGCTGGCCCTCCCTGTATCCTTGGCCTGCTACTACGCCTACGACGTCGGAAAGGTATAGACGTCCATCTCCATCCACTGAGGAGCAGGGAGTCCAGGACATGGAACCGGCTGACACGCTGAGCACACAGACAGGCCAGCCCACTAGTTCAAGCTGTACCTGCAGCTCTGCGCCTCCACTGTCTGCCCCAATGGATGTTTGATGGGGTAAGTGACATCCATGAGAGACAGTGGTTTATTTATGATTGATGTTAACAAAGTGCCCCTTCTCTTAATTTTACACAGTTTTGTATATATATATATATATACAGTACCTGATGAAAATGCCACAAATATTAATAAAAAGGCACTGAAACGTTGTCTATCACGTTGACTTATATGTGATTACTCTGCGCCAGGAGTACTGCATCAATCGGTGGAGTATATATACAGTATGTGTATGTGTATATGTGTGTGTATATATATATATATATATATATATATATATATATTACAGTGCATCCGGAAAGTATTCACAGCGCTTCACTTTTTCCACATTTTGTTATGTTACAGCTTTATTCCAAACTGCAATACATTCATTTTTGTGCTCAAAATTCTACACACAATACCCCATAATGACAACATGTAAAAAGTTTTTTTGAGATTTTTGAAAATTTTATTAAAATAAAAAACTAAGAAATCACGTGTACATAAGTATTCACAGCCTTTGCTCAATACTTTGTTGATGCACCTTTGGCAGCAATTACAGCCTCCAGTCTTTTTGAATATGATGCCACAAGCTTGGCACATCTATCTTTGGGCAGTTTCGCCCATTCCTCTTTGTAGCAACTCTCAAGCTCCATCAGGTTGGATGGGAAGCGTCGGTACACAGCCACTTTCAGATCTCTCCAGATAAGTTCAATTTGATTCAAGTCTGGGCTCTGGCTGGGCCACTCAAGGACATTCACAGAGTTGTCCTGAAGCCACTCCTTTGATATCTTGGCTGTGTGCTTAGGGTCATTGTCCTGCTGAAAGATGAACCGTCGCCCCAGTCTGAGTTCAAGAGTGCTCTGGAGCAGGTTTTCATCCAGGATGTCTATGTACATTGCTGCAATCATCTTTCCCTCTATCCTGACTAGTCTTCCAGTTCCTGCATCTGAAAAACATCCCCACAGCATGATACTGCCACCACCATGCTTCACTGTAGGGATGGTATTGGCCTGGTGATGAGTGGTGCTTGGTTTCCTCCATACATAACACCTGGCATTCACACCAAAGAGTTCAATCTTTGTCTCATCAGACCAGAGAATTTCTTTCTCTTGGTCTGAGAGTCCTTCAGGCGCACTTTGGCAAACTCCAGGTGCGCTGCCATGTGCTTTTTACTAAGGAGTGGCTTTCGTCTGGCCACTCTACCATAAAGGACTGATTGGTGGATTGTTGCAGAGATGGTTGTCCTTCTGGAAGGTTCTCCTCTCTCCACAGAGGAATGCTGTAGCTCTGACAGAGTGACCATTGGGTTCTTGGTCACCTCCTTGAGTAGGGCCCTTCTCCCACGATCGCTCAGTTTAGACAGCTGGCCAACTCTATGAAAAGTCCTGGTGGTTCCGAACTTCTTCCATTTACGGATGATGGAGGCCACTGTGCTCATTGGGACCTTCAAAGCAGCAGATATTTTTCTGTACCCTTCCCCAGATTTGTGCCTCGAGACAATCCTGTCTTGGAGGTCTACAAATAATTCCTTGGACCATGCTTGGCTTGTGCTCTAACATGCACTGTCAAGTGTGGGACCTTATATAGACAGGTGTATGCCTTTCAAAATCATGTCCAAACAACTGAATTTACCACAGGTAGACTCCAATTAATCTGTTGGAACATCCCAAGGATGATCAGTGGCAACAGGATGCACCTGAGCTCAATTTTGAGCTTCATGGCAAAGGCTGTGAATGCTTATGTACATGTGATTTCTTCTCAAAAAGACTTTTTACACGTTGTCAGTAGGGGGTATTGTGTGTACAATATTGAGGACAAAAATGAATTTAATCCATTTTGGAATAAGGCTGTAACATAACAAAATGTGGAAAAAGTAAAGCGCTGTGAATACTTTCCGTGTGTGTGTATATATATATATATATACATGTGTGTGTATATATATATATATATATATATATATATATGTATAGGTGTTTATGTATATATATGTGTGTGTATATATATATATATATATATATATGTGTGTGTGTGTATGTATATACATATATGTATATATGTGTGTATGTGTATATAAATATAATCTTTAATTGTGTGTATATATAAATATATATATAGTATATAGCCCACATTGAATCTAAATATATATATATATTTGTGTCCATAAAGTCGGCACTCCCATACAATTAGTATAAGCCGAGGTCCCAGTTAGAGATAGATCAAAAGAAGTAACAAGGCAGCGGTACTCAGATGACTTCATAAAAAACTATATCAAAACAAATCCATTATATCAACATTTCGGGTTTATGGCAACCCGTCATCAGGATACAGATGATGAGAATATGGGTTGCAATAAACCCGAAACATTGGTATAATGCATTGGTTTTGATATAGTTTTTTACAAAGTCTGCTGAGTGCCGCTGCCTTGTTACTAATATATATATATATATATATATATATATATAATTACACACACACACGTGAAGGAAGATGGTAGCACTCTGAGACATAGTGAAATTTATATATTTGTTCCAAATATATCAACGTTGGGGGAGGGGGACCCAGTGGCATAACTGTAAATTTTGCTCCCCCATGCCAAAAAAGTTTCAGGCGCCCCCTTCCCTGCCCAAAGATCAAACACACCCGAAGACGACATTTAAGGTGTGTGCTTACATGATACAGTAACGTGCCTTACACATTATGACACACTAAGTAATACCACTTATAACACAGTGTGCCACACCGAAATGCCCCTTACAACACATTATGCCACACAGCAATGCCCCTTACACATGCCACACAATAATGCCACGTATAACACATAATGACATACAGTAATGCTCTTATAACAAATTTATGCCATGCTGTAATGCCCCTATTTCACATTATGCCACACTGTAATGTCACATACAACACATTATGCCACACAGTAATGCCCTTACACATTATGCCACACAGTAATGCCCCTAATAGCACATTGTGCACAGTAATGCCAAATACACATTATGCCAAACAGTAATGCCCATTACATCCCACCCTGACAGATCTACTTCACCATCCCTCCTCTCTGCTCCTGCCAGTCTGTCACCTCAGCTCAAGACAGGCTGGACAGTTTTTATGTCCGTGTAGAACCAGATTATTGGGAACATAGGTTATAACCTGTAAACTGTGTGTATCAAGTTAGTGTCCCTTATACAGTGCCCCCTATACTAGTGCCCCTTATGCAATGCCCCCTGTAATAGTGCCCATTATGCAAGGCCCCCTGTAGTTGTGCCCATTAAAGTAGTGCCCCCTGTAGTTGTGCCCCATATGCAATGCCCCCTATACTAGTGCCCCTTATGCAATGCCCCCTGTAATAGTGCCCCTTATGCAATGCCCCCTGTAGTAGTCCCCATTATGCAGGGCCCCCTGTAGTTGTGCCCATTATGCAGGGACCCCTGTAGTTGTGCCCATTAAAGTAGTGCCTCCTGAGGTTGTGCCCCATATGCAATGCCCCCTATACTAGTGCCCCTTATGCAATGCCCCCTGTAATAGTGCCCCTTATGCAATGCCCCCTGTAGTAGTTCCCATTATGCAGGGTCCCCTGTAGTTGTGCCCATTATAGTAGTGCCCCCTGTAGTTGTGCCCCATATGCAATGCCCCCTATACTAGTGCCACTTATGCAATGCCCCCTGTAATAGTACCCATTATGCAATGCCCCCTGTAGTAGTGCCCATTATGCAGGGCCCCCTGTAATTGTGCCCATTAAAGTAGTGCCCCCTGTAGTTGTGCCCCTTCTAGTAGTGCCTCTTTTAGTAGTGCCCACTGTAGTTGTGCCCCTTCTAGTAGTGCCTCTTTTAGTAGTACTCCCTGTAGTTGTGCCCCCTGTAGTTGTGCCCCTTTTAGTAGTGCCGCCTGTAGTTGTGCCCCCTGTAGTTGTGCCCCTTCTAGTAGTGCCCTCGGTAGTTGTGCCCCTTCTAGTAGTGCCCTCTGTAGTTGTGCCCCTTTTAGTAGTGCCCCCCGTAGTTGTGCGTCTGTTATTAGAGTTCGTGCGCTGTCATCCGTGCTGTCTTTCCCGCTGCCACGCTGACTGGATCTAAATAGATCCAGCAGACGAAGCCGCGCAGGTTCCCCAGGTCGTGGGTGACGTCATGACATCACCCGCACACTGCATTACTGGGAACGCTGGCCTCTGAAGTGATCGGAGGCTTCCTTAGCCTCCAATCACTTCAGAGGTCAGTGCTCAAAGTTGCAGTGGCATAACCACTGCCCCTGTCGCCCCCAAGCTACCTGGCGCCTCCAAGCCACTGCGGGATCTGTGGGGGCAGTATTTACACCACTGGGGGGACCCCAGAGGTATTCGTGTAACGGGCCCCAAGATTTCTCTTGCCGGCCCTGTGTACCTAGTATCATTTTCTCAGTGAGAAATACGTAGGAATAGAACTAGGAGATACATTTAAGCAAGACTATTGACCTTAGGATACTTATCTGTTGAGGCTATAACTAGTAATAAATACGCTGGGGTGAGGGAAGGGAAGGCCCTAAGCACTTGTGCTAGTACTGGTGTCAGGTTGCAAAGGTTTTCTCCACATATATTTCTTTAATGATCCCAAAAGGAGTTTATGTAGTAAAGTGGAGGTGCACCCAGGCGAGTGGGAAACTAGTCAATTAGGAAACAGAGATAAAAGGACTCTCTTTTTTGGGGGCACTCAAACCTACTAAATTATAAAACATTACATTTATTGGTAGTAAATTAAACAACTGCATGTGTCCAGAAGAGACCTAACACAGTAAATCACACAAACAACAAACAAACAGCAAAATGAGCACACATCTCAATTTGTGTGAAGTAATGGTGAGCATTTGTGATAAAATCTGCTCATAAAAGTGATAATTAGTCACACTGGACAAACTAGGATATATTTACACATCTCTGGTGAAATAACACCCAAATCATGTACAGTATGTTATGGTGACACCAATTAGTGGTAACAATCCAGATATTAGGATTCAAAGGTAATATACAGTACATAGGGGGGAAATCTGTTATAATCCCAAAATAATTAAATATAGGACACTAATGTGTCCTGTATATTACATCCAGCTATTATATACTGTATAGGACACCTTCTTTTAGTATATATGGTAATATCAACAATATTGCGTACAAAGCCAACAGAAAGAATATATACACAACATGTGTGGCAATTTTATAGCATCACAATGTCTCTCACAGAGCTCAGATGAAAACAAAGTCAAAAAGACTTTTTACACGTTGTCAGTAGGGGGTATTGTGTGTAGAATATTGAGGACAAAAATGAATTTAATCCATTTTGGAATAAGGCTGTAACATAACAAAATGTGGAAAAAGTAAAGCGCTGTGAATACTTTCCGTGTGTGTGTATATATATATACATGTGTGTGTATATATATATATATATATATATATATATGTATAGGTGTTTATGTATATATATGTGTGTGTATGTATATATATATATATATATGTGTGTGTGTGTATGTATATACATATATGTATATATGTGTGTATGTGTATATAAATATAATCTTTAATTGTGTGTATATATAAATATATATATAGTATATAGCCCACATTGAATCTAAATATATATATATATATATTTGTGTCCATAAAGTCGGCACTCCCATACAATTAGTATAAGCCGAGGTCCCAGTTAGAGATAGATCAAAAGAAGTAACAAGGCAGCGGTACTCAGATGACTTCATAAAAAACTATATCAAAACAAATCCATTATATCAACATTTCGGGTTTATGGCAACCCGTCATCAGGATACAGATGATGAGAATATGGGTTGCAATAAACCCGAAACATTGGTATAATGCATTGGTTTTGATATCGTTTTTTACAAAGTCTGCTGAGTGCCGCTGCCTTGTTACTAATATATATATATATATATATATATATATATAATTACACACACACACGTGAAGGAAGATGGTAGCACTCTGAGACATAGTGAAATTTATATATTTGTTCCAAATATATCAACGTTGGGGGAGGGGGACCCAGTGGCATAACTGTAAATTTTGCTCCCCCATGCCAAAAAAGTTTCAGGCGCCCCCTTCCCCGCCCAAAGATCAAACACACCCGAAGACGACATTTAAGGTGTGTGCTTACATGATACAGTAACGTGCCTTACACATTATGACACACTAAGTAATACCACTTATAACACAGTGTGCCACACTGAAATGCCCCTTACAACACATTATGCCACACAGCAATGCCCCTTACACATGCCACACAATAATGCCACGTATAACACATAATGACATACAGTAATGCTCTTATAACAAATTTATGCCATGCTGTAATGCCCCTATTTCACATTATGCCACACTGTAATGTCACATACAACACATTATGCCACACAGTAATGCCCTTACACATTATGCCACACAGTAATGCCCCTAATAGCACATTGTGCACAGTAATGCCAAATACACATTATGCCAAACAGTAATGCCCATTACATCCCACCCTGACAGATCTACTTCACCATCCCTCCTCTCTGCTCCTGCCAGTCTGTCACCTCAGCTCAAGACAGGCTGCACAGTTTTTATGTCCGTGTAGAACCAGATTATTGGGAACATAGGTTATAACCTGTAAACTGTGTGTATCAAGTTAGTGCCCCTTATACAGTGCCCCCTATACTAGTGCCCCTTATGCAATGCCCCCTGTAATAGTGCCCATTATGCAAGGCCCCCTGTAGTTGTGCCCATTAAAGTAGTGCCCCCTGTAGTTGTGCCCCATATGCAATGCCCCCTATACTAGTGCCCCTTATGCAATGCCCCCTGTAATAGTGCCCCTTATGCAATGCCCCCTGTAGTAGTCCCCATTATGCAGGGCCCCCTGTAGTTGTGCCCATTATGCAGGGACCCCTGTAGTTGTGCCCATTAAAGTAGTGCCTCCTGAGGTTGTGCCCCATATGCAATGCCCCCTATACTAGTGCCCCTTATGCAATGCCCCCTGTAATAGTGCCCCTTATGCAATGCCCCCTGTAGTAGTTCCCATTATGCAGGGTCCCCTGTAGTTGTGCCCATTATAGTAGTGCCCCCTGTAGTTGTGCCCCATATACAATGCCCCCTATACTAGTGCCACTTATGCAATGCCCCCTGTAATAGTACCCCTTATGCAATGCCCCCTGTAGTAGTGCCCATTATGCAGGGCCCCCTGTAATTGTGCCCATTAAAGTAGTGCCCCCTGTAGTTGTGCCCCTTCTAGTAGTGCCTCTTTTAGTAGTGCCCACTGTAGTTGTGCCCCTTCTAGTAGTGCCTCTTTTAGTAGTACTCCCTGTAGTTG